>VUQG01009852.1:4678-18007 GCA_015106755.1 Etia nguti | reverse complement strand
AGACCGTCCAATTTCACAGTCGCTCACTTCCGGCCTACCCGGCTTTCGGAGGACCTGGTCCATACCCCCGCTGTTTCCGGCCAGCCAATAATAACGGTGACATTTAACTTATTTTATCCCCCCCAATGTCTCCCTAATTCTGAGGTCTCAAGGTTGGCAAGTATGCCTTCATGTTGTATCAACAGAAAAGGCTAACTTGGTTATCATTTTGCAGAAAAAAAGACAAAGTTTGTGTTCTCCATTCTTTAAGCACCGATTCGAGCACCGGCACCGTTTCAAAAGTACCGGTTTGGCACCGGTATCGGATAAAACCTAAAAGATACCCATCCCTAGTAAGGACACAACTGCAACACAGCACAAATAATAATAATGTATACTTTATTGATCCCCGTGGGGAAATTCCTCTCTGCATTTAACCCATTCACTCAGTGAAGCAGTGGGCTGCCATTAGGCGCCCGGGGAGCGGTGTGTAGGGACGGTACCTTGCTCAGGGGTACTTCAGGGTAGCCGTTCAGGGGAATCGAACCCCTCACCTTCCGATCACGGGGCCAACACTTTTCCTACTGAGCTATTCCTGCCCCTTTAAAAAGTATGGTTAGAGATGCCACGAAGTAGGTGGCAATGCCTTAACCGTATGTGTGTTGCAGGCCACTAGGGCCAATTCCATCCTTGTCAAGGGGAGTGCTAACCTTCTCTCCTTTCATACAACATTATCAAGACAGTAGAG
Organism: Etia nguti; assembly: GCA_015106755.1. Taxonomy (NCBI): domain Eukaryota; kingdom Metazoa; phylum Chordata; class Actinopteri; order Cichliformes; family Cichlidae; genus Etia; species Etia nguti. Next base: position 17,280 of record VUQG01009852.1, on the reverse strand, counting down.
GATATTTTAATAATTGTCATACTGAAAGGCAATGTCAATATCAAGAATTGCCTTATTAAGTATTTTCCTCTTTGATGAAAGCATTAGATATGTAGCAGACCAGTTAGCTACCAATCTAAGGTGCACTTCAGGCACAAATTTGCAGATTCAGACCAAAGACTGTATAAAAGACAGTCATTGATTCAGAGTGCTTGATTGGGATAGAAACACAGCATTATACTGCATTTATTTTAGCACTTCTTCATTTTGATGATCTTCAGCTCCAAGCTCCAGTCTTCAGCTTATGCTTTTGTTTTGAAATTTCAGCAAATGAAGCTCAGTTTAGGTACTTTTTTGGTTTTATTTAGCACATTTTCAGTTTTTGGTTCTCTTGCTTTTTACAGTTAAGCTGCCTCATATTTTGGTAATCTTTTTGCTAATTTACCAAGTTCAGCTTTGAGTGTTTGTAATATTTTTGAGCTTTTCAGGCAGCATATTAAAATTTTCAGTGTTCACATTGCATGTTCACTTGGAAATGCTTTTTCTAGTTATGAAATATGTTCCACCAACAACAACAACATTCATTGGATGTTGTTTACAAGGAGAAACAAACTGTTTTAAGCCGTATCAAGTAACATTTAAGTTCTCGGTCAGTCTCTCTAACACTGGAAAACGCTGATGATGGGAAAATTTAGCAAAACTATAATAAACAAATGTAGAAAACAGCCACATTTTTTAACACTTTTAACAGCAGAGAATCACGAAAACCAACTGCAGAACTGTAATATCAATCTCAAAATATTTATAAATAATATCATATTAATGGTATTTCCTGCTTTGTGATTAAAAGCAGAAATTATGTTTAATTCTAGTCATACAGATAAAAAGTTGTGTTTAAGCTAATGCAGAAAAAGGTGGGTTTGTTTGTTTGTTTTTTGTTGTTCTTTTTTTACACCACTATGGGGTCATAAAAAAGGTAAGAGATTATCAGTGCAGAAACGTCATTGTGCATGTGTGAATATTTTTTTAAAAAACTGAATCCCTCAACAACCGCTTCAAAAAGAACAACTCCAAAACCTTGAGGTTGTTCCTTTTCAGTATGGCTGTTGTATTTCAAGCTATGTTAAATATGCATTTTGAATCATTGCATGACCATTTTCCCCTGACTAGATGCCCTCTGAGATTCTGCTTTTTATATCTACTGTAATGGGTGAAATGCTGCCAGCTGTAGAGGGTTCAGATGAATGAAGTCATTCTGAGCCAGGTGTTTCATTTAGAATGGTAGTCAAAGCGAATGATGGCTCACTAAATGAGCTATTTTACTACTTTTTGTCTACAGCAGTATGAGTTCCAATCAAGAACTGAATTGCTCCCAATGGCAGAAACAGTTGCAATGAAGGGGCACTAAAAAGAGAGCGATGTTCACTGGAGCCTTTTCTTGCTGCATGGAAATGAACTGGAAAAATGTGATGAAAATAGACACCTAAACATAAATTTGCATGGATCATAATCACTGTTGTATCTAGTCGATATAATTAAAGGATAATCTCATAGATATTTCACCAACTTACCTATCGTTTTTCGACACACATTTCATTTTGTAGCTTTTTTTTTCGTGTTTATAGGTATTCAGCATTATTCAACATTCCTAATTCTCCAACTTAATATTCTTAGCAAATTCTTAGCAAATACTGTCCAAATATTATAAATAAAATGAGAAATTGTGAGCCTTACCTGACAAATCCATCTTAAATCCAGACTAATTCTCTGTCTCCATTAGTAACCTTCTGAGACACACAGATGTGCTCTATCCAATTAGGTCCTTGTAAATATCATAAAACTCCTCTACACACATCAGATAGCAACAAGTCTAGCCCTGCAGTGGACGAGTATATCCATTTGAGAGCCTTACTGAATGTCTTCTTTTGGCTAAAGAATTCTTCTCACTTCCATTTTGGAAGGAAAATTAAAATGTGCCCCACACACTTAAACAGCAGGCATAAGAAAGATAAGTAACTGTTTGAAAGCAAAAGGAAAGTCATCGGCTGTCATATGGAAAAGACAAATGCCCTCTAAGGACCACCTCTACTAGTTGGTGCTCCTTAGAGGTCGCTAATTCTAAGCCATTTTCCGAAAGTCCTTCATTGCCTGAATTTTACAGGGATGTTATTGTAACAGGCGTGTAAAAGCAGAGAAATCTTTTGCATACAGCATAGAACTCAGATGTTATCCATGACCAAAGGGGTTGGAAGGACTCAAGTGGCTTGGATATCTTCAGTAAGGAAAATCATGAGGATGATTTCCTGGCATTCCATAGCTTTTTCATAGGGTGAAAAAGGTGCCGCTTAAAAATAGCTTTTACTTAAGCCAGGGGAGGTTATGTTATTGCGTTGTTTCTGAAACCCTGGAAACAGGTTCTTTTTTAACTTTGGATTTGGTCATGTTTGATGGATTATTTGTTCTGATTTCCTGAAAATGACATTGTGACACAAGGCTCAGTCACTCGAGGGTCCCCCCGCACAGAATGCTGACACAGCTTATACTTCTCAGAAAACCTTTATTTTTAAGCACACATGTGCAGTACGTCAACCAAGCAACCCTGCTGTTGAGGCCTTCTCCATTTCCAGTCTTTTACTTAGGTCTCGCCCTATCGGTCCGTAATGTGTTTTCTACTTCACTGCACACACTCATAAAATAAGGAGAGGCATCATATTGAGGTGTCCTTTGCTAAAACAAATAAAGATTAGATCAAACATGAGAAATACTTTATTTATCCCATATGGGAATAAATAAATATTGGGAAATTAATTTGTAACACCAGTAGAAATATTAATAATGAGGGTGGTAATAATCCATAACAAATCACAGTTTTGTTTTGTTTTTCTGTTAACTTTGTCCAGTGACTACATAGTGACCACCACTATTTCCAGTTTACAGGAAATCACAGAGCCCACCTTCCTCAGTTTCTGTTGGTAGTTACTAAACAAGAGATATACGGCTGAAGTACAGAATGCAAAGGTCATGAACCCTGGCAAACCACCTAATACATACATCTCAGAGGAGACTGTTATCTCTGCACTGCTCATATTGCCATGGTTTTGTCATCTCTGGACGCAATGAGCTGACTCAGCAAAGGAAAAGTTTTAACAACACCAGGCTTAAGAGGGTTTTTAGTCAGATGAAGTGTATGGGAGAAGGTTGATACAGGGAATGATGAACTCTTTTGCTTGTACCGAAGCTTCTTTAGACATTATATTGAGAGCTCCAGTGAACATATGCCTAATGCAGCTCTCAACACTTGAATTCTAGATCTTTTAGTCTATTTAATTTATCATGGAATAATAATGGAACAGGCCTCATATGAAAGTGGAGGCATCTGGTATCATACCACAAAAGTGAGTTAAAAGTTATCATATTGTTTTCACTGAATGGCTTTGACAAAGTGGAGATTTGGAACTTTTAGAGAACCATAATGCTTGTCTGTGTCTTTAATTTCACAATTGAATACATTACTTTGTTTAATGACAGCAAGAGAAAAAAGGTCCAAATCTTAGAGAAATAAAGTTCTTAAAGCAGCAACTTTGCATTTACATTTACATTTACTTTCACTTTATCAATAAAATACAAGTGACTTTAATACCATGTGACCCCATAAGCTTGTAAAACTCAATGACTTGTGTGAACGTTGGACAGTGCTTCTGTCAACCATTGATTTCTAAAAGGACATTAAATGTAATCCAGGTTCACAGCTCATCTGAGACCAGTTATGAAACCTGAGAAGTACCTTCATAAAGCCAGGGCCATTGTGACATCTCTCACAGGAGCCAAAATTGGTGACTCACATCTCAACTGAGAGGAAAATTAGTGAGTATTAGAATCTTTTTTTAAAAATGAGAAGATTAACTGTTGAGATTTCTTTACAGCCTGCAACAGTTTACAGCAACTGAGGCCAAAAAGCTGCACTTAGCGTCACAAGAATACTACCATTAAAAGTTCCAGTGCACCAGCTGACTTTAACATGTGCACTGACAAAACTAGGCCTGGATATATTACAATATGCACCAAGGAAACAAAGGGAGACAGAAATATTGCAAAATCAATATTTTTTTCTTTATTGCCACAAAAAAGTGGCAATTAAAAAACCTAAAACTAATGATTTTATTGGAAAACTAACTTTGTTATTTGTGTCAATGAAAATGTAATCAGAGTATTTTAACTAAGCTGAAAAATTAAGCCTACACCAATATTGAAATGCCCACAAAAAAACCCACTGTGAATAGATCCAAAACAGATCTGGACAGGATGAGCTGGGAAATGACCATTTCTGAATCCCATATGGAGCTTACAGTGGCTTTGAGTGTATCCAATTAGGAGTCCCTTCTTTCTGGATAGACCCACTGAGTGGGTAGACCCACTGACTTTGTACCCATAAATGTTGTTTGACATCAGATTTCAACATGAACCTTTAGTGACTAAATCACAAAAACATCTGGGCATCCTTCTCTCAAATTAGAATCTCTTCATTGGCTCCATGTTAAATACAGGACTGAAATTAATATCAGTTCTTGAGAGCGTATCTTATCCTAAAGACCTTATAGTGTGTGTTAATATGCCACTCTGCATTTAATCATTAGTTATTAACAATCTCTGGCTCTCTTCCACAGCCTGTCTTTTATCCTGTCTGCCTCCCCTCACGTCTCTAAATGGGTGTGCCTCTCTGAGCCTTGTGTCGCCAAGATTTCTTCCTGTTAAAAGGGAGTTTTTTCTTCCTACTGTTGCCAAGTGCTTGTCATAGGGGCTCATGTGCTTGTTGGGGCTCTCTCTGCCTTTACCTTACCTTTACCTTTGGTGCTATAAGTAAGATTGAATTGCATGAAAATTGAAGATAAATAAATAGTAAATTACACTTCAAGCAGTAGTGAAAGAGTTTCACTTTTTGAAAACTGTTGGTTGCAGAGATAAGACACAAGTTTCACTTTCAGTGCAGTTGCTCTCCATTTCCAGTTTGTGTTTCACTCTTTCACTGTTTCACTGCAGCTCAGAGAGTAAAGTGTTTACAGACAAATCAGTGCCGATGCAACCTATGGGCAGCTGTGGCAATCTCATTGTGCCTAAAGCAAAACACAAGGTGGTGCAGTGCCCTCTTTGAGACCGATTTCACCTGGCAACAGCTGCCAACTTCCAGCAACCACTTGCAACCAAAAATATACATGCTGATGCCATGAAAGCTTCCATCTACATATTCATCTATTTGCCTTAAAGAAATCTGAAAAAGCAAGAATTGCCACTACACAGACTCTTTGTCACAAGTTGGAAGATATATTTCTCTGCTCTGTTTCTGGAGGGAGCGAATAATGGCACTCAGTGGCTTCAGTTCTCAGCTGTATGGCTGCCACTTGGTGAAAACCTTTAAAGACAACATCATGACAACATGGCCTTTTGTTGTAAGACTATCACTGAAGGCTTGGGCTTCACCCATGAGTTAAATGGGACATTCTGACAGGAAAATTAAGCTGAGCAGTGAGCTGTGCAGTTGTTGTCACCACTGCCATGACGGTGTTTCTCTCCCCCTCTCTCTTTGTCTCTCTCTCCACATGTGTGTGTGTGTGTATTTCACTTAATTAGCCTTGATAATTAAGTGGAATTTAGAACAGAGGCTCTCACCACACAGCCGACTTCCTGTGCTGAGTGGGCATTGTACAACTACACATGGAATTACCCTGTACACATTTACACACACACACACTGCAGAAAAAATAAATTATAGTTCACCGACCTGTATCAGCCCGGGTGTAAAACAGTACTTAAGAAAATGTTTACTGGTTCTTATTAATATCTGTAATTATAATAGTTCACAAACAGCTATGGGAGTGAGTTTGAAAAAATGTGCACGGGACCCGCAGCCGTTCTAATGATTGTTAGTCGTTGCTCTGACAACAACAGACAACATAATTACTTCTTTCTTTGAGACATGCCTGAACAGACTTGATAAGTTAAAAGCTATGTAAACACACTGACTGTTCATACCTATGACTCCTTGCAGTGATACAACAGCAGCAGCCACACAGTCATTAAAACCAGCACGTGTTGGTTTTTTTAGTTATTTCTTAAGCCACAAAAATTGGGATCCATCTTTGAACTTACATTCACTCAACATTTCTAAACCATAAATACAGCCTCATCTGTGCCATGTTCTGCACCACCAAGGGCCATATTTACATCATTAAATATGGTGTAAATATTTACTGGTGTGCATATTTGCACCATTTATGCACATAAATGGTGGTAATACTGGTAATATGTTAATATAATATGGTAATGTTAATAAATGTTTTATCATTTTACTAATATTACCATTATAGGAAATTGAGTTCCTATAGTGGTAATATTAATGATTACAAAAGCAAATTAACTACAAAACATAATCATCAGAAAATTATATTTTTAAGCTGCTGTGGTTTTCGTTTGTATGCAGACCCCAGGCACCCTTATCCATGACACACTAAATTTATTTTTAAGAAACAATGTTGATTATGAGTTGGCACCAGGTAAGCGAATGTAATTACTTTTGCTTTTGTTGTATGATCTGTTTTACCTTCTGCTTCAGTGATACCCTCTGAGATATTCTCTATAATGTGTCCCACACTGTTGAAAAATTTACAAACTCTTCACTGTTGTCTTCAAAAGGTAGTGCTCCTGTGGAGTCCTTTATCAGAGGGATTATTGAATGTCTTCTGGAGCTGCTGGGGGAACATGCAGTCCCTGGAACAACTGAAGTTGCTGCCCTGATGCAAGGTACAGTTTTCCTCGAGGGTCTAGGTGCCACAAATTGTGGGCATGATGTTTGATCTGCTCTGCACTCCTAACACTGAATATCCAGAGACATGGAAGTAAGACCAGAAAATTTTTGTTGGACTTGGAGAAACTTGTCAGTTTCACTTCAACACTAAGAGCCTGTTACTGGAAGATTTTAGTTCTCAGCGCTTAAATTCAAGATAACTTTAACAGAATTCTACTTACCCTGTGGTTGACCTGTCTGGGACAAATACATGTAGGGTACAGGGTATATCAAAAAAAATAGTCCACTTTCAGAAGGCTATATTTTTTAAAGTAATGGACATGTCTGAAATCACTGCAGCCACAGCTGTTGTCATGCTACCAGCAAGTCCTCTCTAACAGTACGTTTCAGTTTTTTCCTGTGAATGGCTGCGGAATTAAAGCACTTTGAAATCAGGGTATTTTTTTTGATACACCCTGTTTATGTACCGTGATGTTGGTGATGTTTCAAGGACTGGGCTCAACATGATTTTTTAGTTTGGACGATGGTTCTGGAACAACATTAATTAGGTTGTTGTAGGAACAACATCAACACAGGGATTTCAAACTGCTAGTGGGACCGAGTAGTTGGTCAATCTTTTTCCACTGTTTGTCCTTCTTATTGAAGTTAACTACTGATAGTTCCCACTGTTCACTGTATAAATAATATCAGTCTGACTCACCAGATGTTTTGAGGCATGCTTGACTGTTTAGTTTGGTGTTGCATGATCTCTCAGTATAAAATTTGGAATAGGTAAAGGAATAGAATTAACGCCTTTAATGACCTTTAATGGCCAACATCATTCCACATGGATTGATGTGGGGTTGAATCCATTCTACTTTATGATTTGTCTGCTGTTTTATGGATGTATTTAAAAATGCCATCAGCTTATTAAATTCAGTTGTTGTTGTAGTGCTTTTTTGTTTTTCTGTTTTGTTTTCTTTTTATGTTTTTCTTTTATTGTTGTTGTCATTTTGAAATGTGCTTAAAGTAAAAAAATAAAGTTAATTGATTAATTTTAGTTCTGAGTTGATTAGGTTACATCTTGTCAGAGAAAAACAATGAGTGGAACCGACTACTGAGAGAAACTGAGTCTGCATCATATTTTGAATAATAACCAACTGGACTCCAACAAGAAATAACATTTTAATTTTGGAAGAACATGCCTAACTTAACCCAAAAGGAATAAATAAGCTTAGCTAAATTACAAGTTTAAATTATAAAAAGTTCTGTAAACTTCACATTTTGAACTGTGTACACACTGTGTCAACTCAATGGAAACATAAAGTTTTTGGGCTTTGAGTTCTGAATAGATTTATGGACCTTTGTGGACAATGAATAGGTCATACCCTCAGAGATCATCTACTCTGAAGGTTCGGTTTACAAGGTTGTAAATATATTATATATAAATTATAATGTGTTTACTGTCTTTGGGATGAGATGTGACTGAAATACAACTCTGAAAACACGCAGACGTTTTGACTCCAATTCACTGCACGCAGTAGCCTTGCTTCACCTTCACCCGAGGGTTGGCTGGCACGGTCCTCGTGAATGTCAATGTCTATAACAGAACATGCCTGGTCACTAACCCCCTCATTAGTTTTTAGGACCAGCTTTCTGCACAGTTGGGCAAACACTTCAAACATCCCAACAATCCTACTTAAAGGACAGAAATTAAACTGGAGAAATTTATAAACACACAAGAATTAACTTTGTTGTGTGTCAGGTGTCTTCCTGCTGCCATAGTGTTTGATCTTGATGCTATATTGTTAGGTGAAAAGTGGATTTCTTTATATTCAGACCTATCAATGAACTCTCCAACATAACTCTAATAAATATGTGACATCTGACATTTATGCCACAAAACTAACTGCCAGCAACAAGTCACAGCACAGTCAGGGAAATTTATGGATGGATGGAAATGGCAGAACTACAAAAGCTATATCTTTGTCCAAAAAATTAAGGACCAGACTATATCTAAACTGACTGACCTGTCTCTAAAATTATTGTAGAATAATTAGGTAAGTTTGCTTTGTTTCTTCTGTCACATGTATGCATAAAAAGACCACTCAAACATTATTACATTTAGATCACTTGCCTTCAGCTGTTATCTGTCTGCTTGTGTTCCTTAATTGCAGTAGGCGTATTCATTCACCATGCTGTCTCTTACCTTCTCATTGCATGAGCAGCAGTGTGTATGAACTCTGAAGTAGTGAGAGCTGTTACAGCTCTGACACACTACAGTTTTGCAAGTACAATGCTTCATTAAACAGCTGCACTGAGCCTAGCCACATTTTTGGTGGAAAGCCAGCTTTGAATTCTGTGCCACTCAAGAGACAGACGGCTGCATTTGGTGCTTTTTCCCCAACTTAATGTCCAGTTATTTTAGATATTCTATTATTTAATCAATTTAAAAATATTTAATGACAGCCCCACCATCCACACCTTGTAATAATATAAGATTGCATTTTACAAACACTCAGTTTTATTATTACACAACATTTATGAAAGCTTATTTTTGTGATACTGGGTTGAATAACTGGACAATCTGTGAAGGAAGCAAACTAAGAATGAAAAAGGCTGATACAGATGATCCATTATGTCTTAAAAACACAGCATTTTACATCTCACCAGCAGTTTAAAAGGCATTGTACATTTCACACTTTTTAAATCTCAAGATAATTTTAATCCCAATTGCCAGTCTTGGTAGCCGGGGATCGGTCCATCAGGGCCTCCAGTCCTGGCCAGCACCTGGCACATAATGCACCCAACCCCTACGGCGCCTCATGCAGGTGGTGGGCCTGCAGGAGGATGGGCCCATGTCCCTTTTTCGGGCTGTGCCCGGCCACCAGACACTTGCCCTCGGGGACCCTCCCCGGGCCTGGCTCCAGGGTAACCCTATCCCGGGCAGGGTGAACTGTTCCCTTGGTGTTCTACTCATAGGGGTCTAGTTGAGGTGGTTTGGGCATCTGACAAGGATGCCTACTGGGCGCCTCCTGGGTGAGGTGTTCCAGGCATGTCCCACTGGGAGGAGGCCCCGGGCGAGACCCAGGACACATTGGAGGGATTGTGTCTCTTGGTTGGCCTGGGAACTCCTTGGTGTTCCCTCGGACAAGCTAGAGGAGAGGTAGGTCTGGCCTTCTCTGCTTAGGCTGTTGCCCCCGTGACCCGACCCCGGATAAGTGGAAGAAGATGGATGGATGGATAATTTTAATCTGTGGAAAATATGAATGAAGAGTGTAATGGAACTTTGTTGAGATCCCTTTTAATCTGTAACATCATACAGAAGAATATTGTAGCACAACCTCAATTTCTGATAATACAATGTCGCTTTTATATTAGTCAACCATCACATTTTACAAGTTAATCTGACCTCAAATATCTCACTGTCACACTCCCAGTTTCACCAAACATTTTTCAAACAAAGACACGCTGCAACAGTGAGTCTTACTTATAAGAACCCAGATCCCTTACTCTAAAATTCTACAACAACTTCAATGGCTTAACACACACTAGCTCTGAGAGTGTATAAAACTCAAGCACACACATGTCACAGTGTAGGAGCATAGACCTGTTAGACTGCTGGTAAATACTAGTAATAGAACGCTATTCCAATGTTTTCTAATAACATCTTGTTTGGCTCTGTCTTCTGCTGCTCTGTAATCTGCTGATTATCAAAAGTGGGTGAGCTAAAACATTAGACCCACTGGTTTACTGTGGCATATAGTTGTTCTTTCTGTGCATTGTTTTCCATGCAAAGTTTGAGATGTGTGTGATTCCATTTCTTGTCGTTCTACTTGACAGACACACTCTAATGTGCCGACACATGTGAATATGCCTTGTGCCCGGTCATTACTCAAGGCAGTGTGGACTGAGCATGTCATTTCGATGACTCACAATTTAACTGCAGAAGGTAGTAGAAGTTCTTCTATAATTGCACGCAACTTCCTACAAGCCACCAAATGAGAATCCTTCTGTCCTTGACTGATTTAATGGCTTCATTTAGTAGTAATCAGAACAACCAACCATTTTCTAAGTTTGGGTGATTCGTGTCACTTGACAATGACAAGAGTGGATTAAAGAATTTATTCTCACATTAGCAACATCAGTGACAGAAGAATAATGTGGAAACATATTTCCTGAAGAAGCAGACTTGGAAAAACCATTAAAAAGGAAAGAAAGAAAAGAAAACAACTGCAAGCAATCAAAAAACTGTCAGCAAATCAAAGATATAATGCTAACTTCTACATCACTCAGATAATGTTTATGTATTATCAAATTGGGCTACTTTCAAAGTGGCCTGCACAGCTTTCTAACTGCATGATTTTAAAATAAGCCCTTACATACTGAACGATTTTTTATTTTAGTTTAGTTTTATAATTCCATAAATGGAGCAAAGAAATGACATTTTTGTCATTAAATTCAAAGTAAAAGTAAAATAATCATAACTTGCTCAATGAAGAGCCAAATAGTCGTTAAAAGGCTTATTTATACCTGTTGGGTTATTTTACCTCTATTCTTACTATTTAGCAATAATTAAAACTATTCATATGTGTTGTGGGTCCATACAGATTCTTTTGGTGAATAAATGCTCAATAATGCCTCATCACAGTAAAGGCTGCTGTAGATCAGTCAATTAAATCCAATTCAAAGTGCTTTAAAAGCAACACTCAAAACTGGACAAGTCCAGCTAAAGAAAGATGAGAGATTGAAGCATAGCAAAAATTACAGAATATAAAAAGAAAATAATTATTAGTATTACATACAATAAGATCAGCCATACTGTTTAATATAAGCCATAATGCAAATACCTTTTTGCCTTTATTAGTTATTATAGTGAAGAGCAGACAGCAAAGTGCCTCAGGTCAGAGTCCAACCCAGGCAGCTACATTTTAGCCTGGCGGCATATCATCACTTGCTCAGAGCTAAACTGGCTCTCAGTATAAACCATAATAATAAAATTCAATTTTTATATTAAACCAGAATGAAAATTTGTACAAACAGTAATGCATGAAGTAATACATTAAAGTCAGATTGAATCTGAATGAACATAAGGAAGGAATACATTTTATTTCTGTGATACTGTGATATACAGTTTTAGTGGACTGCAGAAGATTTTAAATGTCAAACTGGGCTCGACGGAGAGTGAATGCACCCCTCAGATCAGCACGTTAAAGTTGCTGAATGAGAACAAGTGTAAGTTATGTCTAGTTAAGTTGTTATGATAAAAATATGCTATATATACTAAACAGAGGAGGCTAAAAGAACACTATGTTACTGTGTTTGGCAGTGTAGAAAGATCAAAATATGTGAGGAAGAGGTCAGAGTAACAGGAAAAAAAAATATCTCAAGAGAAATTCTAACTAAGGCTGTTTCTACTTTTGTAGTTTTGTTTTGTATACAGAAGAAAACGGACAGAATTTAATGAACCCCCCTTTTCAAGTATAAAAATATTAATATTTTTAATATTCTATAGAGGGAGAAGAATTCAAGGCTTATCATGCAGCAACTTTGGCCTTTATGCAACAGTAAAGACAAGACAGGAAAGAGCCGCAGCAAAGAGCCACAGGTCAGACTTGAACCCAGGCCACTCCATTCAGCCGTTACCTTATTGATTAAACATCCTGTAGCAGCGTGCATGGACAGGCACATTTTTAGTTATTACATATTAATTATCTAACTCACCAACTGATCAAAATAAGCTGACTGAGACATATTTCATCTATGTGTGTGTGTGTGTGTGTGTGTGTGTGTGTGTGTGTGTGTGTGTGTGTGTGTGTGTGTGTGTGTGTGTGTGTGTGTTTGT
>VUQG01009847.1:17076-27267 GCA_015106755.1 Etia nguti | reverse complement strand
ATTCCCGCTTCATAATCTGTTACTCTATTTCAGGCTTGCGAGGTCTTATGCTGTCTGTGATGCTGGCCTCTTTGATGAGCTCCCTTACCTCTATCTTCAACAGTGCCAGTACTCTCTTCACCATGGACATCTACACTAAGATCCGCCGCTCTGCTAGTGAGAAGGAACTCATGATTGCTGGCAGGTAAAACACATTTCTGTCGTTGTGTTTGATACAATCATTGTCTAAATTGCTGAATACTGATTGCATTTGTTTCAAATGTCTAGAATTTTTATCTTGGTCCTGATTGGTGTGAGCATAGCATGGATTCCAGTGGTGCAGGCAGCCCAGAGTGGTCAGCTCTTCGACTACATCCAGTCCATCACCAGCTTCCTAACTCCACCTGTTGCAGCTGTCTTCTTGCTTGCCATCTTCTGCAAACGTGTCAATGAGACTGTGAGTTGCCTCTTTTATTCAATGTTCTTTTTTTTCTTTAAATCAGATTTTCAGTGTGGTTTTGTGCACTCATATTATCTTCCCAATACCTCTGAGATTTATTGAATAATAACATTTGTTTCCATTCTTGCTGTGGGTTAAATGAGATGAGTGGTACAAGTCTCTTGTCTGTACAGGAAATAAGCTTGAGCCAAGAGCTGGTTAGCTTATGTTAGCTTAGTATATGGACTGGAAATAAAGGAAAGCCTTTAGAGTGCTTTTTGTGAGAGCCGCTCTACACACAAGCCCGTTATCCTTGTGTTAACTTTTCTGAAATTTCCTGCTTAAAATTCTGAAAGTCAGAAAGCTTGTGGGGCCACACTTTGATGTTCTGCATTCATAACTAAATTGCTGAATTCCGATGTTGTCACTTCTGGTGTGAGCAGACCTTAAGAATAACAGCATTTTAGGGAGAATCAGTTTTAGGTCAGTAATTTTCTACCAGGTTCTATGTTAGTCCAAAAGTGTCGCAAATGCTGGTAGGAGCACGTGATGGTGGTAGCTTCCATCAAGTTTTGTGCAGTGAAGAGTGGTGTTGACATGATCAAATGTACAGCAAGAAGGGTCTATCCAAAATTATTCCTTCAAATACAATATTGTGGTAATATCACCCACTTTGCTTGATTTCTTTAGACTGACCTTTGTCCTTTTTCTTTCATTCTTCAGGGGGCCTTTTTTGGACTGGTAATTGGACTGGTTATCGGCTTGTCCAGGATGATTACTGAGTTTGTTTATGGGACAGGTAGCTGCGCTGTCCCCAGTAACTGTCCCACTATCATATGTGGCGTTCACTACCTTTACTTTGGGATCATCCTGTTTGTCATCTCCTGTGTCATCATTCTGGCAGTGTCTCTCATGACCAAACCTATTGATGACAAACATGTAAGTGATAAATTATTATTATTATTATTATTATTATTATTATTATTATTTAAATTAGGGGAGAGCATTTACTCCAACATAACTATCGTGTTTTTGATGATTGTTGCCAAAGTTCACCTGCCCGCAGCACTTGAGGCAGCCATAGTGCAACCAATAAGCAGACTCGAGTTGGTCTCGCTTGGTTTGTAGTGACACATTTTGGTTTGCTTGGAGTTCACGATTATTATGGTGAGAATAAATCTGTGAGAATAAAAATTAAACCCTCATTTTCATACACACACACATACACATATCATCGCTACTAAAAACACCAGCAAAAACAGTAACTACTCTCAATGTGCTGTAACAACCACCAAGAAGCTTGTCTACCTTGTATTACAGCAAGAGGGCAAGCTAATTGTCTAATTCTAAGTACTTACATGTTACATCGGGTCGACAAACGTTTTACAGAACATTTATGTTCTGCAAATCTTTCGTATCAGTGCGTTTACTCACTCAAAACGATTACAGAACTTGTCACAATATTAAATTGAGAACCCCAATGATCAGATGAGCGAGGACTTGACAATGGTGTGAAGGAAGAACTCCCTTCGATAGGAAAAAAGGCCAAGATCAGGGAGTGGCAGTCAGCAGCTCAGGGGTAAGGAGAAAGAAAAGGCATAAAAGAAGAACATAAAACCAGGATGAAATACAAACTACAAGAAAGAACAGACAAAGGTTAATGCCATACAACAGCGGCATAAGAACAACTGAGGAGTAAAAAGAGGAGTGCAGCTAATAACCACAGGCAACTAGCCATTTAAACTGCGGCATCTACATGTGAAAGACTGCTCAAGTCCTGCTTAAGTCCTTACTGGTGGTCTTCACATCTCCTCAAGCTGCCACAACTAACTGGAGAGAACAAAGTACTGTTGTTGACATCATTTAGGCATTAGGCAAAAATGTTATGTTTGGCTAATGGTAAGAAAATATGTGCAAATTCCCATTTTGTACATTATTGTATTAATATTTATTGACTATATTATTATTTCAATGCAAACAAACTAAACATGTGATTAATGCAGCATCTTTGATGTTTCTACAGCACAAAAATATACTGCAGTCTCAATAGTAATTTCATAATAACAAAGTGAGTCATCACCAGTCCCTACACCCACCTAGCCATGTGGTAAAGTGTTTGCATGAACCAACATTTAGCTATTAAGAAGGACCCCAAAATAAAATGACAAATAATCTATGTCTGACCATGTCTTGTGTCGTTTGACTAGCTGTACCGACTGTGCTGGAGCCTGAGAAACCGAACGGAGGAGAGGATTGACCTTGAGATGGATGATTGGGCTGATAACCAAGATTCCAACAGTGTGGACTCAGACGGTAATGAGCTCACATATCCAGCATACATACAGACTAAATATGCATTCACAAACAGATACATGCAAACTTTCTTTTTCTTTGTTTCTTCTTTTGCAGATGACGATGATGAGCCTGGCTTTTTGAAGAAAGCGGTGATGTGCTTCTGTGGCCTGGAAACCAAGAAAGCCCCCAAGCTGACTAAAGAAGAGGAGGAGGAGCTGCAGAAGAAGCTGACAGACACGTCAGAGGTGCCTCTATGGAGGAACGTGGTCAATGCCAACGCCATCATCCTTCTGTGTGTGTGCGTGTTCTGTCATGGCTATTTTGGCTAAGAGTCAGCTGATTTAAACAGCTCTCCGACTCTCTAATTTATAAAAGTATAACAAACCACTCAGTAGCCCTCAACACTCTAAAATACAATAATGCACTTGCAAACTATATTACAATGTTTAGCCTTTGATGTAAAATATATTTTTGTAAAGCACTGAGCTTTTCATTAACTTGTCCTGGTAGATTGCACTGTTAATATATGAACACATATTGCACTTACTGTAAAACATGTTAAAGTTGTGTACATTCATATTTGCATGCTACCCATTGTCCCCATGAGTTTTCTTCCTTGCCTTAAGGGAAACTTTCAAACAGCTCAGGAGGGGTTTGCACTCACCTGTAGAGACCACTCTCACGCCGTAGGCGTTATAGTGGAACTGTGTGGTTTCATTTGCAATAACCACAACACGATAAAATGAGCTGCAGCACACGCTTGTAATCTATTTAATTAATGATTAATCTGCGAGTTCAAAGCCAATTTCCAACTAAAGGAATTGTAAAAGCGTCATGAGTGTCTTTTGTACTTTCGAGTTTACACATGAGTCGGGCGAAGGGGAATAGAGCATGTCTGTTTTAAAATTCAGAATGCTGCATTCTGTCAGGGAAGAAGGGAGACAAAATAATATGTAATACACCAGCAAACTATCTGTAATATAAAACCAACAAAGCACAGCATGGCAGACACTTCAAAATTCCTCGAATTACAGTATGTTCTACCTCATTCCACTTAAGCTCTGTTTCCTGATTATGTGTGCTCAAAGTCCATTAGTGCTGTCACTTCTTGAATCCACACACCTTACTCTGTGTTGTTTTAGGTGTTAATGAATAAAAGCATCTCATGGATGAAGGGCTGAGAATCACTCAATAGTAATGGCTGACCAACTCTACTGCCCTCTAGTGGTTTATTCTTGTTTCTGTTTTAAACAAATGAAATTAAACAAATGTTTAATTTCAAACAAACTTTTGAATTTACCAGAAGGCCTGTGAGTCATTCCCATTAACTCTACCTTATCAGTAACTCTGTGGTTAATGTGCACTGATTGCAGATCACCAGCATATGATCGCTTGAATCATTTATGATTGCTTGGACCTTCAGGCTTTGTTCCCTTAACTTTTATATCTTTTACCTCCAGCTTACTCTTCACCAGGTGTATATTACTTTATAGCTCCCTGCAACTAATCTCTGGCAGATCCAAACGGTAACTAAGCCTAAAAAACCCCTAAAGCAAACCAACAACGTGAGACAAAATATATGCTTATCTCACTCCCCCGGGAGAGAAGAGGTTTTTTTTTGGTTTTTTTTTTCATTTTATTGCTAGTGTGCAAACACTGTCAGTCGATCATCTTTATTGCCTGTCTTAGATGAGTAACTGGATGTGTTTGACATTATTTCAAAGCTGCAAACAAAAGATTGAGTGTATTGTGATATGCAGCATTGTGTAACACTGTGCCTCTGTTTAAAGAAAGAAGAAAAAGCCTAATGAAATGAATTATCTTCAGTGTGTCAGCCTAATGTCCATTTATAATAAGGGGGAAAGGGCTTGTGATAACAAATCCTTAATAGCACTGTGAACCCTTGAGGACTGAATGTGCAGCATAAGACTTACACAAGTTGTGTAATTAGGTAACTATGCAGCGACTTTGATGAGACGTGAGCCTAAAGGTCCCTCACAGTGCCACCTTTATGCAATAAAAGGCACTGGTTATGACTGTCTATAAATCAGTACCTAACTGATACTGAGGACGACAAAATGTCTCCCAATAAGCTTCACAAAGCTACTGAATGATTATGTCTGGTTATGGAATCTTTACAGATTTACAACAGGAAGATATATCTGTGACTAACACTCAAATGACACTGAGTGAAAACGGCACATATCAGTCTTTCTGTGAAAGTCCCAATCAGCGTTTGACACAGGAGGAAGAACACAGGGCAAGACAAAGGTGGCTTAGACACAGGCGCCTTCTAGTGGCAGAAGACTCACATTACACTGGATTAGCACGCCACACAGGTACACAGGATTCTGCTCATGATAAACTACTGCAGGTTTAGGCTACACTCAGTTGGGGTTTAACATGACATATGTGGTATTACACCTCCAGTGTAATTCTGTAATTAGCGTGGCACTGGCTGTATTCGCACCCCGCACTCATTTTACTGTAGACTGACACCAGTGGAAGTGCTTTCTAATGAGTTTGATGTGTGTGCTGGATGACATCCTACTTTCTAAATGAAACTACAAAATGATGAGGAGAAACAATCTTCATCATTCAGGCTTATATAAAATTATTTCAATTCTGAGTTACCAAACAAATCAGAGCTATTGCCCCAGGAATGACACCATTTTACGCCCATCTCTTCTTATGGATTTGAAAAATAAGTATTATTAAATTTAACTTTGAATTTCAATGCTCAAAACCTGCATGTTCAGAACCAACAATCAAGTCAGTTAAAAAATGCTTCAAAAGTTTTTCCCAAACTAGAATTTGCTAAAGTTTCTTCCACCTCCATCTGTGCCTTTGCAGAATTTTCTCCTAGCTTTTAACTCTGTGTTCATTGAGTGTCTTCTGGTTTTTAATGGCCTCTCTACAGATTTTAATTTGAAGGACTACCACAGGATGTGCTGTTGGTGCCACCACGAGACTGTGATTGGTTTTCACTCACTGATTTTTATTTACTCATTACTTTACGTGTAAGACATTTGAGAGGAGTTATTACTTTTTGTCACTTCAGGCCTTCAAACATCCAACTGAATCAGTTTCATCTCACACAATGAAATTAAAGAGGGAGGAGAATTTAGCATCTAGCTAGTTCTACAAAAGAGGTGGGGAGGAGCACAAAGGGAGTAAGTGGCACATAATTTTGAATATGAATACAAATGTATTTAAAGTTTTTTGAACAGATGATGGATCTATGCATTATATGTTCCTAAAGTTATGTTTTTTCATAGTGTGAAACATCCTGCAAAACATAAAAGATAAACTGACTTTGTGTTATTAAAGGGTTACATAAAAATACCAGGCAGTTTATTCCAGGCTACACTGGATGGTGTGCAGTGTTGGGGTGAAGTTTATAGCAATACACTATATTGGACAGATGTAGAGGAGCTGTGGTGTTTATGGTCCGTGTGAGGCTACATTAAGTTTAGCAGACATCATTTTATTAAGGTGGTGATACTGATTAAATTCATCCACTGAATATCATCTTCATACAAGCTTTATATAGGCAAGACTAAGTACAGAAACTGTACTTGCGCTCACAATACAAATTATTGTGACTTATTTCTAAATAATTCTGTTCCCCATGTTGCCCCTGTCTGCCAAATTTAACTTGTGATTTTACTTATTTTTCTCTGTAGGTGCCAAAGCTAAGTCACTCTTCTACAATGCAGGTAACAGCAAATACAGATAGATTTCTTTTATTCCCTTTGCTTTCTCTGCTTATGTTCCTCATAACAGAGGGAAACTGAAATTATTATTTGAGATGAAATAAAGTTTCTATTCCCATCAATTAATATTGTTTTTAACATGATATTAGTATGATACTGTATTTTTAACAAAGCTTTAAGTGTTTATATGGGCCACCTCTGATTATACATAACACCAGCAGGTACTTGGTGACCACTTAGCAACAGCTAAAATTACCTGTTTTCTGCCTTTTTGCACCTGCAACACCTTATGAAAGCATCCTGTCATTTTATTTCAAGACAGCAACACTTCATTTATAACCAGAAAAGTCGAATTACAGGCACTGTGTTATTGTTAACCTCATCATGTTGCATAGCAACCACCTAGCCATGGTCTCAAATGACCTACTTTTTTGTATTTGTGCACCTATACCTTATAACAATCATAATTTTCAGCTCATAAACAAACCAAACATTACAGTAGCGTGGGCATGCACTAGTAAATAAAAATAACAGAGGTGCTAATTAATTGATAAGCTATAATTACTTAGTAGCTAACAAAATAAATTACCTCGCTCTCTTATTGGTGCTGGTAACAGCTGTATTGCCCCATGTTTTTGACACGTGTGTAATGGGAAATCAGACATTTCATCAAGCAGCCAGCTTACCTTCAGCTGGAGATATTAATCAGCAGATAGTTTAACTTTAGCCTTCAACGCTCTCCAGACATCCTGTCTAGTCCTCAGCAGCAAGCCACGGGTTTCACAGGCACTCCCTCCAGCTCCGAATAAAGCCAGGTGATTCATGGCCTCTAAGGTAAGGTACTGGTACCTACAGCATGCTGACCTCAGGGAGACAACGCTGCATGAAAAAGTCTGCTAAAAATATCCTCAAGTTAGTCACTGAACTGTTTCGGTTCATACTTAGGTCAGTTTTATGCAGGAGCATTGATTTACTGTAGTCAGCAGTTGGAGACATATTTTATTCTGTTGCTGTATGGAATTCAATTCAATTCAATTCAATTTTATTTATATAGCGCCAAATCACAACAACAGTCGCCTCAAGGCGCTTTATATTGTGTAGTAGATCGTACAATAGTAAGGAATAGAAGGAGTTAGGTTTGTCAATGAACATGTCAATCTGCAGTTGAATTGCAGTTTTTAGACTTTTAAAATCCAGCTATTAAATGTGACTGTCTTTGTGAATGCTGTAGTCCTGTATCTGTAGCAGGTATCATGAATATGAGAAATTCTGCATTACCTGAAGCAAATGCTACAAAATATGCTAAGAGGGAGCTAATTGGTATTCAGAGTTGTCATTGTACCTCACATATAATGCATTTGATTCCCACATTATGTAAGCATACCCCTATTGCTTTAATAGAAAATTCGCATGCCGTCTTTTCCTACTTTGATCTGAGGATTATCTATTGGTCAGCATGAAAGCTTGAGCAGATAGAAACTTATTATGCAACATCCCTGCTTACGTGGGCCAAGGGCTTAGGATGCTGCATTTAAGTTTTTGAGTGAATTTACAGAAAAATTTGCAGTCTCAGATTTGGCTTTTTAAAAAAAATCAAATTAAAAGTCTTAAAGAGGAATGAATACAAATAACATCTCCCTGTTCTGTGCATAGTTTGTGTTTATAGAGCCTGTAAACTGACATGCAGTGACTGATTTGTTTTTCCAGAGTTTCCAGTCAGGTACGCAGTAAATCAGTAGGTCAGTTTGTCTTTTGTTTTCTCATCTCATGTATCAGCTGTACTCAGTAGATTACAGATCTGTTTATACCAGCTTCCTGTGCCCAGTTGGTGCACTGAACCATTCATTTGAGTCTGTGCATGTAAAGTATGATTCATAGCTTCTGGTGCTTTCATATCTGAAAAGGCCGTGTGTGCGCCTGTGTGTAAATATGCATTTGTGTGCTTAGATGGGGGTATGAGAGTGGGGGTGGGAGTGTGGTTCTGCACCTCATTGGCTGATTTTTTTCTCTCTGGCAACCAGAAAACGTGATGCTGGCTGCAGAGGCACTGCAGTGTGTGCTGCAGCGAGAGAGTGAACAAGAGGAAAAGAGAGGCCAGCGTGTGTGTGTGTGTGTGTGTGTGTGTGTGTGTGTCTGTCTGAAAGAGAGAGAGAGAGAGAGAGAGAGAGAGAAGGGGGTAGGCAAGCAAAATAAGCCACATGCATAAGGAGGGAGCCAGAAGCACAGAGAGAGAGTGCATGTGTGAAAACACTGCGCATGTGTGACTGTGAGGTGCACTGACGGGAGCAGACGGAGGAGGAGTAAGAGCAGCGATGAACGGCAGTGGAGCCAAGAGGAGAGAGAACAGCAGGGGAGACGGAAGGGAGGAGAAGTGAGGTTTACCTGAAAACCAGAAGAAAAGAAGGAGGAAAGAAAGAAAGGAAGGAAGGAAGAAAGGGAAGGAGACATATGAGAGTCACAGCACAGAAGCTCATATCAGTGCACAGAATGAGCTGTATCATCTGAGCGAGGAAGAGGAAAAAAGGGATGGAGAGAAGGATACCGGAGGGAGACGTTCAGCCACAGCTCGGAGGAGAAGGAACAGGGTTACTGGAGTGAAGGAGAAAAGGTTCCACAGAAAAGAAACAAGGGATGCGGAGGTCGATGAAAGCAGCCCAGAGACGTGATGTATCCACCTGGCAGCAGCTTCCTCCATCTTATTTCCCCGTTGATGCCTCCCTTCGCTGCTGCTAGTCGCTGATGCTTCTAGAAGAAGACTGAGAGGAGAGAGAGCGTCTTCCCTCGGACAAAGA
Source organism: Etia nguti (assembly GCA_015106755.1). Lineage (NCBI taxonomy): Eukaryota > Metazoa > Chordata > Actinopteri > Cichliformes > Cichlidae > Etia > Etia nguti. The sequence goes on along the minus strand of VUQG01009847.1, from coordinate 18,046 downwards.
GACCACACGGTTTGGTTTTACCTTCACAGAACGAAAGATATCTCAGCAAAAACGGAAAAACAGGAACGTGGCAGCGAGACAGGACTGAAACAAGACAACTGCGTAGACAGGCAGGTGAGGCTCGGTGTGTGCTTCATGGTGAAGACGCTGAGGTTTTTGCTATGTGTTGCTCCTCGGATTATCTGTGTGACCTGTACATTTTGGTTCTGAGAGGTGTGGCTCGTGTACGTTGCGTTCATAGCAGCGTCCTTCTGTTTTTTATTTTTGTGCTTGAATGAAATAGACTTTGTTTTATTTTTATTTTTTATTTTTTTGCTTTGTTACATTAAGCTGGGATTTGTGTGATTGTTGCATCATGGCCATCCGCTTTGCACACACACACACACACACACACACCTGGATGTATGAATGGAGACACGTGTGTGTGTCTGCAGAGTGGGACCTGCACCTGCCTGTGTACTTATCTGCACAGACCACAAACAAACATTGTCCGGAAACTGTGAACAGAGCCTGATCATGTGTGAGTTTGGGTGTTAACGGTATATTGAGGTTTTCCTGTCTCTGGTTTTGACATTTGACAGACCTCTGCGTGGATGGACAACGGGGGCAGGAGGAGGGAGGGTGGTGGTAGCAGGGACGGGGGAGGAACGGGCTGTTCTGTAGGTGTCAGCATCTCCATATCGGCCATACATTGGCGCTGCAGTGAGAATGCTTGGTACACCACCATGCTGTGATTGCATAACTGCTGCTCCTGAACGCACCCCTCCCACATGCAACCAGCACACTGAAGCCAGCCCATCTCACACAGTCCGAACATTTTGGCCACCGCACATTAGTCCCTCCGGAGCATCATCAGTGCCATCAGCCTTAAACATGTGCTGAGACAGCCTCTTTAAAGAGGAAAAAAAAATCAATTGCCTCGGTCAATCGAGCTGCTGTTGTTGAAGAGCTCACCAGTCCCCCCCCCCCC
>VUQG01009844.1:17831-40331 GCA_015106755.1 Etia nguti | reverse complement strand
CAGTATTCCTGTTTACGCCAAATCTTTCAGCTGGGTGTGAATTGGTACTGCAGGATTGTTGCATATGAATGTGGACAGGGTGGAATTAGTGAGACATCTCAAAATGTCAAGTGAATTAGGGGAAATCTCCAATGCATATTAAGAGTCATTTGTCTTGGGCGCAGTGAGAATCCCACGCAGTGACACCAGGATTCAGAGCGTCCCTGGTTGTCTCTAACATATAGCAACAAGCAGCCTCATCCATCATGAGTGAATGTGACACACTGTGCCTGGATGACTGTTAGCCTCGATCCACTCCTTTCTTATGCTACTCTGTTTCTCAGTAACACATGCATGATTTTTTTTTTCTCCAAATGGTCACATCAATCATTGACATCAATGGCATTACATGAGAGGGAGCATTTTATGCTGGGGTCCTTATTGCACGGTCATTTGCCTATTATGTCAAAGCACTTGAGGTCAACTTGCTGTTGTTAAATGTTCTTTATAAATAAAAGTGACTGGACTTTCTATCTAAGGGGGCTGCTATCAGGCATGCACTATGGCCACAGCTGTACAGCTGTTCATTACTGCTCTTGGTCGGGTTCAGCAAACTTCAATTTGCAGCTGTAAGTCTTTTCAAAATTATTCTAGTACACTTGAGACATTGATTTTCTTGTTGGGTTTTTATCACAAACCTATCACGTTTGTTTGGTTCTTCGTCATGGTCCTGGGTCTAGTGACCCAGTGTTTTTGTGTTGATCATTAATATTCTCTAATTTGTGGTTCTCATGGTTTAGTCTTTTGTATTTGTAGCTCCCTAAGTTAGCTTGTGTATTTTGTGATTTCTAGGCTTTAGTTTTTGTTACTGTGCCTCCCCTGAATTCATTGTGTTATGTCTGAGATGAGACAGAACACAAGGTTTCTATGTTGGCATATTTCCTGTTTTACTTTGAAAGTCCTTTGTTAGTGTATTCTGTTTTGTTTCCTCCCTGTCTCATGTGTGTGATTAGTCCCAGCTGTGTTCCCTCCGGTTTCTCATTCCCTCGTTACCCTCATGTATATTTAGTCCTCTGCCTTCCTTCATCTGGTGTCAGTTCGTCTGAGATTCTCCCTCTGTGGTTCCAGGTTCCAAGTTTCATGGAGTGTTTTGTATTTAGGTTTTCCACTATAGGTTTCGTTAGTTCCATTCTAGTCATTCTTTGCTTTTTGTTTGTACCTTTTTCCATCCAAATAAAAGGCTCACTTTTTGTTAACATCCACCTCAGCTCGGTGTCTGCTTTTGGGTCCGCATTCTCCTCTCTCCTCACCGTCTGCCTCCGCAGACATGACGTTTAACTGATTCCTCTTTTATTTTGAAAACCACTTTCCTGATTGGTTTATCTTTGGTTACATCTTTACTTCCTGCCTGGTTTTTTTCAACCTGTTTTGTTTTGTGTTAGCTTTGTTCCAATAGTTCATTGGTTCATTACTCCTTTATGTAGTGGAGTATCTTCCTCTTTTTAGTCTGTGGTTTTCAGGATTTTTGAATGGTTTTCTTGTGCTTTTGATTCTTGGTAGGTAGGTGGGTGGGTGGTTAGGTATTTATAATATTTTTCTATACATCTTTGAACATGACTGAACAGGCAACATAATTCTTTTGACACCTCAAAAGCACAGATGCAGTTTATTACATAAGCAATGGCTGTGTGCTGTTTAGCAACTGTCAAGAAAGCATTTACTGTTATTATGTATTAATGAGCTCTGTTTTCGCCTCGGCCAAAAAGCCTTTCTCAAAGTATAAGCGCAGAGCAGGAGCAAGGGTAAATAATAAAACTGATGATGCATTTTCTTTGTAGGTTTCCTGCCACTTGGCAGGCTCAAATTTGAACCTGACTCCTAGAAAACCAATAAACCCCATCAATCCATTGCCATCCACTACAACTGTGTGAGTACTGAGAGCCACCTCATCATAAGCAGCTGGTGGTGGAGCCAATTCTGTAGCTTACTGGCAATATATCGTTACTGAGGAGGGTGAAAAAGAAGAAGATGAAGTAACTGAAAACACACCAGACAAACTTCAAAACAAATAAAAAACAAAGACGTATTTATCCAAGTATAAAGAATTTCATTTCATCTTTATATTTTTGTAAAGTTTGAACATTTGATTTTGCGCACGTTTTCTGCACGAATGTCCAGAAATAATTTTTTTAAATTTATTTTCTGTCATATTGTCACAATGGCAGATTCTCACATCAAACACAGCCAAAGTTTCATATAGTAAGTTTGCATATCTGCTCATAATCCTGTGTTTCCATCTAGAATAATGATAACTGCATATAAACCTTCAAGTAGAATAAATTCTGCACTTTTCTTTAACTCTTCGATATAGTAAGTCACACAGAATGAGGCTTTGTATACAGTGTGAAAACTTGACTCATCTGGTTTGTGTGCCTTTGTCTTCAACACTTACTTCGTTTAGTAACTGTTCGTATTTGGCAGGCTTTAATAAGTGACCCACTAAAATCTCATCTCCTGATCTGAAACATTGAAAAAATGTCTTTAATACCAGGCATCCAATACATGTAGTTTACAGCATGTGCAGAAACAATGAGGTAATTCTCATCTTGTCTTAATAATGGAGAGAACGAGTCTGCAGGCACAGAACTCCTCAGAGATTGACAGGGATGTCATTTATGCAGCTCAGCTTTTTGGGGGTGTCAACAGCTTCAGGGCTTGTTTTCTGCAAATCCAATTTATTCAGTAGTTGAATACATGGCTACAAGTTCAGCCAACCATGTATTTACAGTCTCCTCATTATCTGAAGTACCTTTCTGCTCTTAAAAAGCTAAACTTACTGAACATTTTTAAGTTCTTTATTTCCTTTGTATTAGGGGCCTAAAGTCCTAAGCTGACCATCAAATTTCTCAGCAAAGATGACTGACTGGTACTGGTGAGTCATTTAGAGACGATGCTCTAATATTTTCGTCTCTCTTTCATAGAGACAACTTCCAGAGCAATAACCAAAGCCGCACTAACACTTTGCACATATTGTGTTTGCTTGGCTTAGCAGGACTGTGAAGCCATGTTGCCTTTCCCATTCTCTTTCTACCTTATGCCTCCAACTGTTGTACTAACTTTTTTTTTTTTGTCCTTTTCTTTCTTACTTCTCTTGCTATTTCTTTCACTAGCTGTCCCTGTTTGGGTCACTATCCATCTCAATATGTCTCCCCAAATCCACCTGCTGTCATCTCCTCACTATAAGGAGGATCAGGGGAGTGTGTGCACATGTTAGTGTGTGTGTGTGTGTGTGTGTGTGTGTGTGTCTCAGTGTGTATATGTGACCTGATTTTTAACAACGTATAGACGCCCACAACTGCTGGACACATTAGCGACTGTGTACTCTGTGTCATTAGTGTGCACTGGAAGGTAAGCTGAGGTCAAAGTTAGACATGTCCATAAAAAGAAAAGAAATAAGAAGTTTTAGCAAATACTGTTCATGTTTCTACACATAAACACATGTAAACGGAAAGAGCACACTATTTATATACACCTGTGCCTGCTGCAAGGGCAAAGCTAAGTCACTGCCACCTTTTTGAAAATGTTGTTTTCATTGCAGCACTGCACAGAAATGAAACCTTGATGTCCTGCCCCACAGTATTCCCCAAATGTACTTGAAACTATATTTATCCAAAACTATAACAGCAGTGTTCAATATTTGAAAAAAAAAGAACAGACAGTCAACAGATATAAAATGCTCCACTAGCAACCTGTGCTGACCAGAATACAATAGTTCTGAGCTGCTTTTCTATCCACAAGAAAGCTGCACACAGCCTCATCTGTGGTGGTGATAGTAGGAATTATGGGGAATGTAGGCAGTCTCTAAAGAATTGGTTTCTGTAGATGAGATGTATCTCTTAAAGAAAGTAAAAATGATCACAAATTTTCCAGGTCTCTCTTCAAAGACACTAAAAGTGTCACAATTACCTGTTCCAAGGGGGAGGGACAATTTCAACATATGGTCAATTTTTTTTTTTTTTTTCAAAAAAAGGAGAAAATAGCCTTGTTTCTCATTTCTCCACAAATTAGCATGTTTGTTGAATTGGGAAAGTTACAAAAAAATTCCAGATATTAGAAGGTATCAGACTGGTCTTCAGAAATGCTCCACCTAGTCATTCATACAGCAGCTTTCAGGGACTGTCCACCAGCAATCCCCCAAACAGGAATGCTTTTATAGGTCATTATAGACTTTTTTTTCCTCCTGATCTTTTATGACTGTTTTTTTTCTCCACTAGTTTTCACCCCTCAGACTGTCCATGAACTCAGTGAGGCCCTGGTCCAGATCTGGGAGGAAATCCCCCCCGCGTCCAGGACACCATCTACCATCTCATTAGGAAATTTCTTCAAAATTATATTTTCACTTTAATTTTCAGGTGTCTTTTAATTCAACCCTCTGTAGGTTGATAAATATAATTTCATTCAAACTATGTGGTTTCATTAATTTCTAATACATTACTTTCTTTACATTACTATCTCAGCATGTTTTTTTCCATTGACATCTGATGTTTTATCAAATGTTTTTTGAACAGTATGTTTATTTTGGCTTGATCATAAAATAAACAGAATATAAGCTGCATCTAAGAATTACTTACACACAACTTATCACACTTGACCTCTGTTTTGTGAGTGAATATTACAGATATACTATCAGTCACATGGTTCTTGTCCTCTCATGAATATGTTGCAACTTTTGTGCAAGTGTAATTTTTTTCCCCAACCATGCAATAATAAACAGCCCGTGGATGATGAGACTAAGCTTTCAAGGTATCTTTGCTGTGGTCTCCTCTCAGCTGCACTCCAACATTGGGACTCTGCTGTTACCTTCCACATTCTTTTACCTTATATGTAGGAGACACCATCCAATTGTGTAAGTATTTTTTTTCATACTGATCTTTTATTTATAAGAATAAATCCCTCTGGAGGGACACTGAGCCAGCCCATTCTGAGAAACCACTGACCAAGGAAGATGAACAAAGCAAAAAATAAATAAAAAATAAAGTCATACCTCACACTGGACCTTCGTGGGGTAAATCCCTCGTGTGGTACCAAGCAGGGGTAAGTTAAGAGGATGCTGTTGGATGGTTCTATGTTTCTTTTTCTAAAATATTGTGTTGTAATCATTTTGCCTATAAAAATCAACCACTGCAAACAAATTCAAATAAAAAATTAAATTAAATTAAAATAAAATAAAATAAAAACATCAGTCACACAGTTCATTTTGGTTCGCTCCAAAAATGAAATCAAAATAAAGTTGTTAAAAAGACACTGGCTATTTGCTATACTTCAAAGATACTCTTGAAGCTCTGTGCAAAGTGTATAATCGGGGATTATCTTCATTTTGAATGAAACATTGTTAAACATCTAAAAGACAACATATATCACACAATAGTACTGATTTTGCCCAAATAAGTAAAAATGGAAAAGGTAAAACTATATTTTCATGTAATTCACATTGCAGTGACATAGCAAAAAAACTTTTAAAAAATATCTAAATTATTAGACTAACACAAAAAACCCCTACAAGTTAAAATAGCATCACCTAAGCCAAACTGCTATGCTACGCTGCCTTGTAAATTTCAATATTCATGTGCCTATTGTTGTGTCTTTCAGTAATGCCTACAGATTGCCCAGTTTAAAGAGCACCCCATGCTGATAGCTTTAATTAAATGGGGAATGCTTAAGTGCAGCCTGAGTGACTAATGCTGTTCCCCTGATGTTAAGGTTACCATCTGAGGTCCAGTGGGAGTGGGCTCTCATCAATACTTCAACATGTTCTCAGTAGATAAGTGCTAGCTTTTGCTCCCCTTAGACACAGAAACATCAAGTAGTAACAAATGACCACATGACATGTGCTTGCAAAAATTTTCAACTTATTTTTAACACAATTCACAATTAGGTTTTGGCCAATCAGTCTGTTTTTAATCATGTAAAGTTACTCTTTATTTCATTCAGAGTGCTGTTTAGCCAAAGCCCTTGGTCTTGACATATGCCTCCTAATTCATTTGATGAGTCCTGGGCAATCATGCCTTCAGGCTCTTATCCAGTGGGACTTTTAATTTAATGGAAGTTTTTTTTAATGATGTCCAAATAGAGGGACCAGCTGTTTTGTGCTTGTCTTTCTACCAAAAGGAGATGAAAGCGGAATTCAAATTATATTTCAAACTGCTATTTTGAAGATATTGTCAGCCAGTAATAATATTTATGTACAAGAAGATCTGAACCAAAATACAAACCAAAAATGAACACGAGAATCTGGGTTAATGTCCTTGTTGCTCCTAGCGACAAGTGCTTCCTCATAAATGTACCTCGAGTCAGATTTATGAGTCTTCATCAAGGTGTTCCCAACCAAGAAGCATCCATTTCACAATTAAATTTATAGCTTAGCGTAGCAGCTCACTTGTTGATTGTTACTTAGCCCTACTGTGACGCAAGAACTAAAGTATGTGTCACACAGTATCAGACTGTGCCATGCATTCATTATATGCATGAAACAATCAAGCTGTGATGGAAAAATAAAACCCAGCCGCATCAAGGACAAAATCTGTAGTGAAAATACATTCGTTATAACCCTAAAACATTAGGTGTCTACCATACCATCGCCGAAAAGGAAAGGATAACTCCAGTCTCTCTTCACATTTGTTCCATGTGGTCTTTACTATCAACAGTATTGCAACAATTTGCATCAGAGACGGAAAGAGGAAAATTATAATCAGCCTGTGCTGAAGAGTCACAGTCTTTGGGGTCTATACATGATATCGCTATAGTGTCTTGAGCCCTGATACATCTCCAGGAGTATCCGTGACAGAAAATACCCTGCAGTCTCCATGACAACCTAATGAAAAAACACATGCACAGACTGTATATACTGTAAAAGTTGGATGTAGCCACGGTCCCTTGCTGAAACCTGGAGCTGAGAATCTTTGAGTTTTGAAGCCAGATGTGATGAGGGAGGGCTGAATGCAGTCAAGGAACATAGCATGCTCATAGTAACTTCTGCATTCAGCTATCACAGACAGTTGACAAACTGCCATTATAAAATAAGATCAGAGAATTAAATGGGGATAACTTCAGAAAATGTCACAAAATGTGTTTATTTTCACACCTGCGAACGCCTCAGCTGTCTCTGTCCATGTTTTTTTTATTGTCCACATCTGTCTTTTCTTTTTGAAATAGCAAAAATATGATTCCTCCAATTTGGATGCCAGCTGTGATAATAATTACAAGGTGAGTTTGTCTCTGTCGGTGGAAATGGAGAAGACGACGAGATATTAAAGATGGATGAGCGATAATTGTGCTGCTGAGCTTGACGAGACATCCTGGGGTTGCCTATCGTGTTGTCCCCCACCACCCACTGTGATGTGAGATGTACATGGCAGCACTGCCAACATTTTCCTGTAAAAATGTAGTTAGGTTTATAAAGTTTAGCATTAATTGTTGGATTTTTTTTCTTAAGCCGTGTATTTAAACCAGGGACAGATGGTACATGCACAGTTTGGCTCATGGGCGGTCAGTACCTCATTTCCAATAACCAGGGTCAGTTAAATTTCTGCTAAATTACTGCTTTATATATGATGTTTGAATTGGCTGAGCAGTGCACACTGGAATATCCAGTAGGCTAGTAAAAGGTGGGAATATATCTCAGCAGTGCAGCCATTTCTGAAGAGTACCTTGAATGCATTAGTGCTTTTCAAGCATATAGGCTTTCCAGGAAGACAGATAATTATGAATCTCGCACTACCCTAAACCTCAAGATTTTTATATTATACAGCATACAGCAGAGCTCTTCCAAGTAACTCTAATGCATCAGTGGTCTGACCACATCTTGCTTGTTTTCTCTGTGAGAGTGCTTTAAATCATTTTGAATCTGAAAGTGTCAAGAAATTGCAAAGAGGCTATGAAATGTGCTGAGTTTGGTATTCCCATTTCCAGCATTTCCCATTTCATGTCATTCATAACATTTGAAAAAAAGATACAGGATTATGGGGATTGCAATTCAGTGCAAACTCAGTTATATTACCAGTAAATTATGTCTCCTCTTCTTTTGGGATGGTGAGCCAAAAGCTGGGAAAAGCTGCATGTTACTCAGACCAAATCTTTAAAAGTTGAAGGACTCTATGCTGACCATCCTTTTTCAGATCCTTCAGGCAAGCATTGTGTATTCCTGTGTGACCTTTTATGGCCAAAGAAGCAGGTTACATGTTTTGGGATACTATACGACTTATAGGTACATGTTTCCAAAGGAAACGACAGACTACAAATGAAATCACCATCATCAAATATCCATAATAAGCTACACTGTTGAGTTTGTGATAGGATGGTACCTCTAACAATAATTTACTGAAAAAAGAAATTACACCTGAGAAGCTGCTAGCGATAAAGACTTACGTGTAAGACGAAGTCAATTATTAACACCAGCTTCTTTAAAATATTGCCCTAATAATGCCTCCTGCAGAAGTCGCATGCTGTGAACAAATTCAGATAACCCTTTATTACCTTTAAATGTCATACTTATGACTCTGTAGAAACATCTCCAAAGTCGAATATGGATGTCGTCAGAGTTAACTATGAAACGCCTGTACCTTTGTGATGTTTCACGGGTTTAACCCTTCAGCATGGGGCTAATGAAAAAACTAATGAAAGAAATGCTATTGATAGTGATTAACTAAAGCCGTGGCATTACCAGAGGCATCAAGGTTAATTTATGGATATATTAATGCTAGGTGCTCCATATATTTAAATAAAAGTTGAATGGTGCATACCACTGCCATTATCTTTGTTTTTATTTCTTTTATTTCAGATTGTATTTTGTTTCTCCCAGTCTCACATACCCTTTAAAAACCTGCCAATTACCTAATTAACTGAAAAAAATCTTCTGTATTTTCAGTGCATATAATATTTATGTCTCTATACAATATTAATATTTGGTTCCATTTAATTCAATTCAGTTTTATTTATATAGCTCAAAATCACAGCAACACTTGCCTTTAAGGCGTTTTATATTGTAAGGTGAAGACCCTACAATAATACAAAGAGAACAGAGAAAAACCCAACAATCATATGACCCCCTATATGAACAAGCGCTTTAGCGACAGTGGGAAGGAAAAACTCCCTTTTAACAGGAAGAAAGCCCCAGCAGAACCAGGCTCAGGGAGGGGCGCCCATCTGCTGCGACCAGTTGGGGTGAGGTGAGGAAGACAGGACAAAGACACGCTGTAGAAGAGACACAGAGATTAATAAAAACACACACAATAAAAAGAATATACACTATGATCTCTGTGCTCTACATGGTCACCTCTCATAATGTAGCTAAGGTTCACTAATAACTCTTTAACCTTCAGATTATTATGGTTAAGTAATGATTGTATAGTTACCTCCTATCAACTCAGTTCAAATCAGTGCTGTGTGTATCACTTTTTAGCCTTATTCCACATGCAATACTGTTTGAGCTTTGAGTGGAGGTTTTGCTCCAGTGCTCTCAGTGCCAGTTCATATTGAACAGCAGGCAATATTAGTTTTTAATTAGTTTTTAATTGCTAACAATTTATTTTTCTGTGCTTTGCTCATACTTTTGAATTCAAACCAGTTTAACTATTTGTAAAGTCAGATCTTGCCAACATCATGTTGTTATATTTCAACTCAGCCTCCAAAACTTTTTGAAAACTTTAGTAATTCATGTTATTTTTTTTCAACTCTGCAACAGATTCAAACAGCTTTTAAACTAGACAAACGCATTTGTATCCAGATGATTTCATTTCAGTAAAATCATTAACTTGAGTTAATATGTCTTTGCATGACTTTGTGTGCTATTCATGGTTCCACCAGAAATCTGTACATTTTAATACTTGTTTCACCTCCCTGTGCGGTCTTTGGCAGCTGTGCACTTCACACATTTACTTAGCTGGAATTGTTCCAAGCCCTTCAATTTGCCTGTTTTAATGTCTTAACATCTTTTATGTCAGCTTCAGTTCATATGCTCTGACCTCCTCCCATTCTAGGCCTCCTTCATTCACGTTTATCTCATTTCTTATTTAAAACAGCTGACTGGTTCTCTGACCTTCAGCTTCTCATTCTCCTCACATGTGAATATCAAGGGGATAAAAAAAACGGACCTCCACTCCCCCCCATCCAAAAGCCTTTAGAGCCTTCAGACTTCACTGGCTTTATTCAAACACTGTCTCTAACCACAAATGCTACTAAATGGCCCATGCTTAGAGAGCTTTGCAGCTCATTTGAACCTCTGTGAAATTACATTAACTCAACATACGCCAATCAAGCCTCCCTCCAGCATTAATCACTAAATCAGGCCAGGTCACCACGCACACACTTTAACTTCTGCCAAGCTGTTAATTAGAGCTGGCATATCGCCAATGAAATAATCAAGGCATCAATAAATTATCAAATCATTTCCTATCCGAGAAAGAACAAGACCCTGCATTATCCTCCACCTCACATTCACACTGCCATTTTTATGCTGCTTAATTTTTCATTTGTTTGTTTTCTTTCTTTCTTTGTTATTTCTACCGCTCTTACCCTTCTCTTCCTTCTCTCTTATTCTAGGTGAATGCAATTTTAATGCTACTGAAGGTAGGCAAAGCCATTAGGATGAGTGCATTGAAACCAGCTTCTGAGAATTTGACAACCCCCTTCACATGATTAATAACCCTGAAGTCATTGCCAGCCTGAAGCATCTGATGGTCTGCTTGAAAGATAAAGTCCAATAGCAATAAAATCTGCATCTATTAGATTGCTACCACTGGCTCAACATATCCTGATGACAGATTCCCCTCCTGCCGACTAAAGAATTGGCTGATGGTTCCTCCCTTTACCCTGCTTAGCCTAAATGGTGGCCATCAGAGGCTAGGCTTTTTGACCATCCTGGTACTCAAAATACATTTCATGTAGTCACCGTGAATGCACTTGTGCAGTCAGAATAAAAAGTCAAATTCGATCCACACCATTATTTTGAATCTGTATAGATTATCCATGTTATTCTGTGGCCTAATTTATGCTTTAACTTCCAAATGCAAGAGCGCAAACTACTGTGGTTCATGAAGAAATAGCATACATGATTATGCATTGTGTCTGCCTTTTGTAAACATGTAAATATTTGCATAATTGAAGTGCGCCGTGTCAACCAGATACTTGGTCTGCTCAGTCTCAGTTAAGACCATATGAAGCTGGAAATTAAGGAAATCATGGAAGTATTTATTTATTTATTCTTTTTTTTTTTAGAAATGTTCCAGTTTCTGGTTTTGTGATGTACCACAATGAAATTATTGCCTGCAAGGTCACCTTTCACCCAAGTCCATGTCTAGACAGCTCTTGGTAGTCATTTTAGCTCAGTGTGTGCACAATGGATGCGTGCAGAATGAATGCATGTGCTCAAGTTTTACATGAATATTGTTTATTTAAGCTCCTCTTATAAATAGAAAACTTTTATTGTTCTTTATTATCATCGCTTCGTTGTTTGCTTGGAGTTTAATTGTTTTTGTTGGCTTTGAGTTAAATTATGTGCTGTCCATAAATAAAGATTTATTGTGCCACATTGATAATGGGCTCAGCAACTCTTTTTTTTATTTTTAATGATTTTGGGTTGTCTTATTTATCTTATTTAATTCTTTGCTAAGACAAATGAGTGCACTCCTTATATGGTAGTATTTGTATAAGTCGGGGTGTAAACTTAAATACATTTGCAAATGCGCATATGATTATACGCAGAACCTCTTGAAAATCTAAATATAGTCAAACAGAGCAGGAAGGGCAGAGAAGGATGTGATGCAGATGATGCATCACTTTCTCTAATGTCCCTGAATATTCACAATAATGGTCTTCACATTAACCAAGATGACCGTCTATTCAGCTTTTCCTTAAGAGCACAATCAAATTCTAAAAAGTTGGGACACTGTGTAAAAAGTAAATAGGACTGAATTCAAATTATCTCCAAATCATTTAAATCCTAGATGTAATTTTTTAAGGGTCATAACTTTTGAAAAAACATAGTCATAATGAAATTAAATGTAAGCAAAAATTTGTGTTGTATATTCGTGATGCATATTTAATAGTATAAAATGTTAATTATACTGCATATTAAAGATGGTCATCCATTTGTTACTGTGGTCCTGTTTCTAAGTTTTACAGGGGAGAGGACACAAACACAGTAGACTGGGAAAAAATTCCAGAATTCAAATCATTATTCCAAAACAAGTCATGCACAGGTAGTCAATGAAATATGTAATACCAACACTTAAAAACAGAATGAAGAGCACAAATGGAATATTTCTTACTAATTAGTTTCTGGAGTCCGGTTTTGATGCCTCAAAATTAGAAATGTCACCATCTCAGCCTTATGAAACAAAAGAGAGGTGTGTCTGACTGTGCAACTGCACCTCATTGGCTAACAACTTGTCATTCAAAAGTCCTCTTTTCTTGAACATAGAATTACCAAGATTATTAAAATACAGTTAATTTTTTTTTAATATGAAATGAAAAGACTGCAAACTCAGCTGGAAGGATTTTACAGCGGTTGTTTAAAAAGACATTTTTCAAAGACTTTGTCCCAACCCCTGGTGGCAATAAAAAAGAATGCAGGTTTGAGGTACTCCCATAATGGTTTTATTTTTTGGACCCAGAAGCTACATTCATCTCTTACAGCTTATAGAGTTGATCATAATTTCCCTCCATGCAAAAACATACCTTGTTTTTTCTTCCTCTCAATGATTAATACTGAAAGGAGTTATTGAACTAATAGTGAACTCAAAAGAATCTGATTTGGTAAGGCACTAGTGTCTCATGTCCTTCTTTTGTATACAGTCTATATGAACTGTAGAAATGGTTTGTATTACATTTGTTTACATTTGAAATGCATCGTTTCAATAAGGCATTCAGTCTACTTTGAATCTGCACTGAAAGAAACGAGCTCCAAGTTGCTTCTGTTACTGGGGTACAGTTGTGAAGCTTCATAATTGATCATATTTCACCACAGAAAGATGAAGAATTTCTGACCTTCCCACATGTAAACTCAAATCTCTTCTCTATTGAAAAATGAAGCATCCTAGGCAATTACTACATTGTACACTGTAAGCAGTTCAAGGACTATGTATTCAATAACGCCCGCAGCCTACGTCAGTTTTTACCTGTGGTTATACGTTTCTTTGTGTCCCTAATGGAAGATTGATCTAGCTGAAGCAGTGTTAACATGAATATCTTAAAAGCATCCTTGGTGCTCAAAATAAAGGATTTTTTAAAAATTTTACTGCCTAACTCACCGGCTGTCAAAACTTTTCTACCATGTTTGACTTCAGAAGTTAAAAAACATTCATACCCCACAATTATTTTTATCAACCATTAACATTAAAAAGAATTTAAATTAAATATTATTGACATAAAAGGTCAGCAAGACAGTGTCGATGAACTCTTTATTTTTCCCTTAAAAGAGTCATTTTCATTCAATTACGTCTCATTCTGTATTTTTACGTTTCTCATCATGAATATCAAGACATTGTTTCCCTGAATATGCATCAATCGGTGCCACTGATAGAAACGCCTTTCATATTCACTGTGTATAGCGGTTTTACAGCGTCTGTGGAAAGGGAGCAGTGATTATATCAAACCCTTAATTAATTTACTCCTAAATTTCTTTTAGTTATATCACCTTTTTATTGCCCCAGCATGATTAAAAACACTTTTCTTCTTCTTCTTTTTTTAAAAATTGAAATCAGTTTCATCAAATAAAATAAAATAAAGTGTAGTGAACTGCTCTTTCAGGATACATATGCATATTATTTTGTTTCTTCATGGAAATTTTTATCATTTGGTGTGAAACATATCCTGATATGACACAATCAAGTTGCACTGTATCATATTGAGGAAGGTGATTTTTGGCTTTTATAGGGGGCACAGAACAAAATGAAATAGGAAAATGAGCACAGCAATAATTCATGCAAGACGAAAAGTGAAGCTCTGTCAATCACAGAATATGCTGGCTCAGATTAAACTGCTTAAGCTGCTCTTGCCTGCCTGTTGTTGCTGCTTTGTCTAAAAGACACTTTGCTATCCACCTCCACTCCAGCTCCTCAATTTAATTTTGTGTCTGATTTATCAGTGTGATATGTGTTATCCTTTAATCCTGTTCTTTTTCTTACCATAGTGGAGAGAATTCCACATGCTCTTCCCGCCTTGGGTTTTCCATTTATGTACATGGAAGGAACAGCTCTCAACGCCTTAGGATTTCCACGTGGAGGGACGAACAAAAGCATACTGTCACATATAATTAGGCTTTTTCAGTTTTAAACAAGACTTTCTAAAGTGGTCCTGACTGAAATAACATTTCTCAGTAGTTTGATTTTATTCATTATATCTGCTTCATGAAGCCTTCACAGAAGCAGAGCAGAGGATGCTAAAGAAAAGATGGTAAGGTCAGTGAGTCAGATTCAAACACTCTTTAGTGTGGCCAAGTGGAGCCTCCAAAACAGATCACCTCCAGTGAAATCCACCATACCTTTGTCTTAAGCTTGAGCTCAGTAAAAAATGGCAAAGCCATTGATATTTTTAACCTTTCAGAGAAAATGGCTTTGGTGCTATATATATATATATATATTTTTTTTTTTTTTATTCTATTGTCTTATGTTTGGTCACAACTCACAAATAGTCCGTGGAATAAATGGTAAGCAAGGTGTTCACGTGCAAGTAAAGTTACAAATAGTTATGCCAATTTATAGCCAGCTAATTAGTAAAGACAGGCTACATATCAATCAATGTGTCATATCCTCCGGTCTGATAAATGGATGACTGGCCTTCAGGGAATTAAAATCAATTCTGTAATTTTCTGATGATTGATGAAAAGCATCTGTCCATTCATACATGTCTGTCCTATACATGATTATGTATCTCATGGTGTATGCATTTATTGGTTTCACCTATTCACAGCTTAATATTAGAGTCACACTCTTAGGCTGGGTGAGTATAATGAAAATCCACTGCAATCATGAAGCAGTAAAGATTGCCTCTTGTCTTGTCTTGTTGAAATGCAGCCTGCATGTAATCAATGCAACTTGTAATATATGTTGTCCAATCTTATATTTACACAGCCAGTATTTCCTTCCTCCACTGTCCTGTATGTCTGTATGTACAGAGAGAGAGAGGAAGGTCACCTGTTTCTGCCCTTGGTGGACATTGATGACTTATTGCTGATGCTATTTAACACTATAGGGAACACATAAATAAATGTTTACATGGACATTACCAGGCCAGACCTGGACACAAACACGGGTAGAGTCAAGGACACAGAGTCACTTCTGACAAAATAAGGATTAAAAAAAGAGCTCATGAGATAATTAAAAAAAAACATAAATTAATTTACTTATACATACAAAGTGCAATCTGTTCAGTGAAGATGAGTGTCATTTTCAGAAAATCTGACACTGTAAATGCGACAGCATGGTTTAGGTGTTGATGAGGCTACTGGAACAGCTATATTTTGCATCCTTTTCTGTCAGTGCAACACAGTGGTGAAACATGTCAGCACGCATGCAGTCCATCTGTTCTCGGTCTCGCTTTTGAGAGCGCTTTTGTAAAATTTGAGTCACTATTGGGTTTTTTGATTGGCATCCATCATCAAAGGGTGAGTGTCCTTCCTCTGTACAGACTCTTTAAATTCCAATCCTCTCATCTTTGAATGAATGTCCTGTGCAGATTTAGCCAAGCAGTCCTGAGGTTTTAGATTAAGATTAGCTGAGGTGTCATGCTTTTTAATTAGTGTTTTCCGCAGCAAAACACAGACTTTTATTGTTTTTTAAGTTACTTGCCTTATAGAATCAGTTGTAAGTCCTTGTGTCTGCTGGTTGGTTGTCCTTTGGTCTTTGTTGTAGGTGATCAAACTGATTGCAATTCTCCAGGTGCTACCAAGAGTAAACAAGCCTTAGGTGCTGTGTCGCCATCACTTGACTTTTATTAATGGGCCACTCCATTTCTATTTGTATCACCCTTTCAACTAAAATCCTGCCTCACAACACTTAACAAATTGGCTGATCCTGCCACCTGCCTCTGCTATTTCACTAACAACAAACGATGGCTGTTAACCAATACTAGTTAGGCTGTTCAATACACTGATCAGGCAATAAAGAAATTTACTTTTTGCTGATGTATAGAGACAAGTAGGACAGTAAGTATCGATGTTTTAACAAAGCTATATGTTCAATATTATTTGGACGTGTCCATTTTTCTTGGCTTTTGCAGCACGTTTTTGATCTCTCACATTTTTGAGCGACAAATGATTAAAATAATACATTTTGTTTATAGGCATTTTTAAAGACCTTCAAGACACTTTATGTGCAATTAAATGTCAAAATCAAAGTCTGGATTAAAAATAAAAAAATAAGTTTTTAAATAACAAACTGAACCAACAAACAAACAGAACAAACAGAATAGACTATATTAAAAAGACGCATTTTAAGACTGGCTTTAGATAAGGAGAGAGTAGTTGGCATCCTTAGTTCCAGTTAAGGGGAACCTGTCTTTCTTTCTTTCTTTCTTTCTTTCTTTCCAGAAGCCACTAAAATAAGGTTCTTGGTTGCCATCTAGTGACAGATGTATTCCATTACATCACTATTTCCCTTCATTTTAAAAAAGGCATCAAGAGATCAATTTTTAGTGATGCACAAAGTTTTATTTTTGAACAAGACAAAGGTGCAGTTACACAATGGTGCTGATCTACTGTATCATGTAAAACCCTACATGTCCTTTCAATGGGTTAAAAAACATGCCAGCAAGTTGCTTCCTGATTTTGCTGAAAAATATGGACCGTGTATTAACAGTCTCTATTGAATTACACTTCCTTGGTTATAATGTAGATGTTTCAGTATTAATGTTAAAACGTTGGCATTGGTTAATTTTAACAAGAACTGTTCATGCTTCAAAGGTTAGCATTATTAATGGCTAAATGTGCAACCTGAAACATCTGCTCTCAGGCCAAAGAACCTCCCATAACAATTTACTTACACTACTGTTATAAAATGTTAAAAATGAAATTGTTGATTTGTGGACCTCTAAAATTTTGGTGTGGAAATAAGGCAACAATTTTAAAGGATGAGTTCTTGATTGCCTTGCTTGCTTTTTATTGCATTTCCTCATTTAGTCTGAAACTGACGTAGCATCAGAGAATCTAAATGAAAGTTCAATGCACTGCAGGCTAAATACCATCATGTCAGAGTAACAAGTGTGAGAGTTTCACATGCACTCAGTCGAGCTTCAACACCGCATGCATTGTGATAACAATACAAAATGTACAAGCAAATGCCCTTCCTGTTCCCATACCTGTGCAGCATTAAACATCTGGACACTAAACATTTGTATTTAATGTGTATAGAATTTTATGAACATATTTACCCAGAAAAGAAGAGCTGTTGAAATTAGCAAGCTCAGGCTGCATTACATGATTGGAATTCAAGCAAAGCTCCTTAGAAAAATTTAAACATAGCTTGAAACCAGTCATGCATGCACTTTGTTTTAAATTCACCACTGCCTTACTGTATAGAAGAAAAACACAGTTTGACTGTTTGTCACTGTTTGGTTTTTGCAGCCTACTTAACACAGTCCCTAAATCAACCGTTTATCATGCCATGCAGGAGGTTCACTGGTGTATCCTTACAGAAGTATTCAGTATTACTTTAAGGGGAGTTCTTTCATAGTATTACATAAATGCCAGGCTGAATTAATAATGAAGCATTTTTTTTCTTTTTTCTTTTTATAAATCTGCAAGAATCTAACTGATCATCACAGCTAAGGTTTTGGCATCATAACACCTGAAGACATCCTAAGGTATAGAAGTTATCAAGACACTACGTTAACCACATGATAAGATTTCAACAGTCTCGCGTTACAAACTCCAGCAAGCTTTTGAATGTTAAAGTGGTCAGTGTTTAACAGAAGACGTGCTGAAATGCTACTCATACGTCTCATAACAGAAACCACAATGGCAATTCTCTTAATGCTTTCATACAAATCCACACTGTGTAAGTGCCGTCTCACTAAGTAAGTACCATAATGAAAAGGCTTCTTGTCTAAGTTAAAGAAAGGTTTCCAAACAGCTATTTAATCAAAATCTTAGTGGATACAAAAGTAACCGTAATTGAGCATTGCCAGTGAACTGTTACATCACAAACTTAAATGTTGATAAAGGATAACCCCGTTGTTTTTGTGAGAACTCGTTTTTACCGTTATCGCAAACAGACAACTGCTCATAACCACCCACTTAACCCAACCTAGTCTGTATCAGCCATCATCAACACTGAGCCTGTGGCCATGAGGTCTAATGATACGGTCATGTTGGCAATCAGAGCTTCAGTCTCTGTCACAACCAGCAGGTCTGCCAGAAGAGCAGTCCTACCCGAACTACTTCAGCCCAGCCCACCCTCTCTCTCCACCTGAGACCTCTCCGGTGAAAGACAGAGGCGAGGGAGCACAGAGGTCAGAGTCTGTGTCCGACTCCCCCTCTGCTAGCAATGGTCTGACCCTGGCACAGAGTGAAGTTCCGCCTCCGGCTTCTGTCCCTCCTAAGCCTGTAAAGAATGAGGGCCCAAAGAAGTCCCCCTTGGCTTGGGAGATGCTAAAGCCGCTAAACGAGCGCTCCAGCTCCTCATGGTCAACCGATGGGATGGAGAGGGATGTGTCACTATCTACTGCGGTGACTTCTCGATGGCACCTGTGCCTCCTGTTGCGCCTCCTGCTGTGGGAGCCGCTCTCTCTGCCGCTGCCACCCTGACCTGAAGAGGATCGGTCATGAGCTGGAGCAGGTGGAGGTGGGAGGCGGAACAGGGTGGGCGAATGGTCGCCGCTGCCACCTACTGGTGAAGGGGTGTTGGCCACGCTGCTGTTCCAGGCAGGCTGGCTGATGGGGTTTTGCAGCTGGTGCTGCCAGGAGGTAAAGGGGCGGCTGTTGCTCCCAGAGGGAGTACCAACTGATCTTGCCACGGATCGACCGAGTAAAGGGTCTTTCTTTTCCAAGGACCCGTCAGAGCATGGGACATCTGCTGCTAAGCATGTCTTCACCTCCTTCACCTCCTCTTTTTCCTGCTTCTCCTCAGGGCTGTGGTAAGGCGGGGCTGGATACGGCTCTCTGGAGTTGAAAAAGGCCTCTGTTTCGGAACGGGGGATGCCCATACGCTGCACATACACATTGACCAGGAAGTCAAGTTTCCTGTCCATGCAGACCACCTGCAGAAAGACAGAAAGCATTCCATCGGAGGAGTCGACATAAGTCATAAAAGATTTGATGTTGGTGGGGAAAAAAAAACTTCAGTGACCTTCACAGACCTGGGTGAAACAATCCTACCTGTTTTTCCACTTTGACCAGACGTCCCATCATACTCTGGTCCTCCGCAGCCTCTCCTTCACCTTTGGGACCTTTACCAACTATCTGGTCAACTCTAACATTTAGAGAAAAAATGTCATATATTAGATTATAATATAATTACACAAGTATATATTTATATGTATAGTAGATATGCTCTGTTTTGCCACAGGGTATGACCCCCTTTTTTTTTTTAACTTAAGAAGTTTAAGATGCCAAAATGTAGATTAGTCTTGCATTGAAAAGTAATGAAAATATTTAAGGTGATGACTGTTGTCAAGCTACAAATAAATATGTTTGAATGAATAAATGATGGCCTTACAGAAGGTGAACGTTTCCTTAAACACTGGTGAGTTCAGGTGGATGGTGTGGACGCATGCATTATGTGAGTAAGACGATCTCTTTTTCTTTTTTCTTTTCTTTTTTAAAAGAAAAAACAGATTCTAAGCTGAAGGGACACTTTGTCTGTGGCCAAAATGCATCACTTGGCATGCTTCGGTGGTGCTTCATGCTTCATTTCCATTGCATCCTACTGGGGGGGCTCTCCCTCTGTCTTTCTGCTAAGAGAGCAAGCATTTAGCACTTCAAACCCCTCTTGAGCGAGGCCATGTGAAACGGCTCGTTAAGATTCAGTGAGCAAACAGCTGAGTCTTTTTTTAGCCTTTCCTTGACAGCAGCTGATATCATTTGTCACCAGCGCTAACAGGACAACATCCTTAAAATGTTCTACATAAAGCAGCCTATTGAGCCATTTCACTAATTTACTACTGCACCTGTGCTTTCATGTATCACAGTCCTACTAGCTCAATGAGACATGTCAATGGCTTGAACTCAAAAGGGGTTCCATCAATCGAACCAGTAAGGTAGCATGTAACTGCTACTATGGCATAAAGAGGATAATGCTGATAAAATGGTCATTCTAAAGGTGCAGTCTATTAACCTAACCTAGGAACTTCAGTGGACTTCTTATGGCGAGGTGTTGTTGGGGGAGGCGGCCCCAGAATCATATCTATCCTGGCAAGGCACACAGAGACGATATGAGTGCAATGCAGAATGAAGCAACGTGGGAATCACATCAGGTATGGAGAACACGTCTGCAATATATTCCACACACACGAGACATACGGTGAGTCTGACTTGTTTCATGGATGGAACGTGTGTGTGATTCGCTGTTGGAATATATTTCTTGTACATGTTAGACCTTCGGGGGATCAAGGTGTGAGGAGCTCGTTTGTAGGAGGGAAAACTGACATAGAAAACAATGTGAATTAGACATCAGTGTTACATCCAAAATCAATCTGTGGCACGTTCAGAGCTGAAGGAGAGACCAACAATAGGGTATATAGCTACCGATATATGTAACAGATCTGAATACAACACATGTATCTGGATAAATGAAACAGGCAAATCAATGGCTTGTGTGTCACAACATGTGTGTATCCAGTGACCACTAAAAGCACTTTGTTAGTAGATGAAAGCTCCACTGTTATATTAAGCTAACTAAACTATCTACTGACACATATTTCCTAAAGAAATGACTGATTCAAGAGTAAAAGAGTTCTTGCCTGGCCTGCAGGTTCTTAATGCGCGACAGCATGTCCAGGTGACCGGCGGAGTACTGCTCAATCACGTCCATGACATCGTAAGGTCGCAAGCTCTCTTTGAACCTTCTCTTTGACACCAGGAAGCTCATGATGCTGGGGGGGAGAGGGGGCGAGACATCATTGTTAAACATGTCACGTGACAGGAAAACAAATGACCAGATCACAGCAGACATTTCAGAATAACTCAGAAGAAGTCTCCTACTCAAAAAAAAGAAAGAAAAAAGATTACTCGTCTTCACAAAGGAATACTTCTGAGTAAAATGCAACTGAAATATATCAAATCAAATGTTCATTTATTTAAATGATTAATGGTTTAGGAAAATATGATTGGCACAAACTGAATGCACACCAAATAAAGTCAATGTCATTTGATCAGATTGATCAGATAACATTTTACACGTATGTAACAGAATTATATGGAAAATTTACATGTAACCAGATTACTTAAAACCAACATTTTGGGCGTAGATCTTTGGTCCATGTAAGTCCTGATAGCTGGTTGTCATCCATGTTACATTAAATATATTTTTTTTTATCACAAATATCCACAAATGTGTCCTTTGGCAACTTTAATGCATTGAAGTATGCTAATGGTGAGACAGGTCCTTCATTTCCAGCTTTTAAAATGCAGCCTTTTGGTTTTTTACATACTTGAAAAATGTCATTTTTGCAATATGTAGCGTAAAGTTGTGAAGAGCTCTATTTTAAACCACTTTTTTTTAACATAACCAAGCAGTTTATGATGACTAATCCTAAACCAATAGTTTTTGCTGCCTTCTGAATCACCACCACCCCCACATCCTCCTAAGGAGACCAGTTATTTCTGAGCATCTAATATCACTGAGGCTGATGCATCGAGGCACCAGCATTGACACATCATCCACATCTCTGGACATCAGAAGCTGACACCCCAGGATGGCAACACATTAGTCTTGACACTGAAGACACATTAGTCTTTCTCACAGGCATGTGAGAAAAATACCCTAAAAGGGAAGCAGTTAAATTGAATTTGTTTTGGTCATTTTAAATTTATACAATTACTTTTCCCACTGTGACATGTAAAAATCTCCCAAAAAAGGGCTATTAGGAATATGTATTGTAACTTGGTGTTAACCCTTTAAGCCCACCATAGAACAAGTCTGCCAGAGCTTATCTTTTACATTTTTGCATGCTGTAGTGCCATTTTAAGTGCAATAAACTACAAAGAAATTGAAAATTGTTTGTGTTTTGTTTTTTATACATTTTTCCAGTTACAGAAATTTCAGAGGTATATCCCTAAAAACTGTAAATGCAAAAAAGTTGCACAAAATAGTTTCCAACCACAGGAAATTTATTTTGAGTGACTTCATAATTTCATTTTTGAGATACACAAATTTTTATAAACTGCAAAAAAAAAAAAAAGATATTATTTGAAAAAAAAAAAAAAAAAAAAAAAAAAAAAAAAAAAAAAAAAAAAAAAAAAAAAAAAAAAAAAAAACAAAAAAAAACCAAAAAAAAAAAAACTGTAATACACAAGCCAAACAAACAAAAGAG
>VUQG01009844.1:2133-17811 GCA_015106755.1 Etia nguti | reverse complement strand
GGAAATTTATTTTGAGTGACTTCATAATTTCATTTTTGAGATACACAAATTTTTATAAACTGCAAAAAAAAAAAAAAGATATTATTTGCAAAAAAAACCAGCATGTGCATCAAAATAAAAAATGTCTAACTGTACAATTTAAGTTCTAATTGTCCCAGGAAATATACAAAAAGGCACAAAGTCAAACATTACTTTCAATAGCACCAGTTAACCTCTGGAAACCCCCCCCCCGACAAAAAACCAACTAGATTTCCCATGAAAAATTACATCACTTGCGGTTTTCGCATTTAATGGCGGACATTTGATAGTTCCTGCTGACAACGTGATGACATTTATTCCAACAAGGTAGTGCTATGAACAGCTGTTTCTGGTTTATAATGTTTTTGTTGTTGCATACGCTTTTTGTCCGATTTTTGCAAAGCCATTAGTGGAAGGAAACTGCGACCTGGGACATGATACGCAAGTACAACTTCTCCGAATTCATATGCAAAAAAAAAATTATTGCTCTAGTCTATTTGGTTGCAATTCTCCCGTGATTTAAAAATAGTTATGCAAATGGGATCGTGGGTGCTCCTGTGGGCTTAGAAGGGTTTTAAACAAGCTCAACTCAAAGTACATTTAATAGGTTTTCAAACTTTCTGGCTTTCTACTGTATCTTGGGGTCTGGATTGGTATAGCTGTTGACGGGATGGTGAGATGTGTCTGCTCAGACTACAAAACTTAGAAACAGTTTTTACCACCAAGCCATTCGACAACTCAACCACAACACTTAAACAAACACACCACACTTCACAAGATGCACACGGAAGCTGTCCTACAGTTGCTCAAGTACATTCTACACTCTGCACTGTTCACTTCACTTTATCAGTATTAAAATAAAAAATAAAAACACATACACCGTGCAATACTGCACTAATTGCCACTTTTAATCTTGTACTGCTCAAATTTGTACTGCTCATCACTCCTGCCACTTTACCTTATGTGCAATTACTCCCCCCCACCACCTACCTCAATACATGTCAACGGTCACTTTTCTGTTTCTCTCTCTTATGTCTTTCTGTAAATTTAGTGCTTAATATTTCTTTATTTATACATGTGTATATATATATATATATATATATATAATAGTCTGTTATACTGTTTTATACTGCTGACAGACTTGTCTTTTGATCTTCAAACACATTTCATTGCAATGTTGACCCTGCTAACTTGCATATGACAAATAAAGCTAAAGCTGAAGTGAAGTATGGGATTGGGTTTAACACTGAGCAATTCTGAAAAAGCATTGAGCTGAGACTGTTTTTTATTTATTTAAGTTAATTATTTTGGCCATCAGTTCTGTTTGGTGTTTTTCCCAGCTCAAATCTAGCTTTTTAGGGGACTGGCCAAGCAGGTAAGCATGACTGGTCCCAAAGACTTTAAATATCATTTCGATAAAGTTACAGCACAGAGTCCTTGTTATCTTGTGTAACAGAAGTCTAATGTATTTTAAACTTGATATATATAAATATGAAATATAATAAAATGTTTTAAATATTTTATCACCGCCCTGGTGAATGTCCTCTGGTGGATGGTCAAAAAAATTCTACCACTGTGTATAATAACCCTAAACTCACCAAAGAAATTGCTGACATCTGTAAACATGTGTGAACTACAAGGTGAGCCTCCACATTCTTTCTATTAGTCCATCACTGAGCATTATTTATTACTATTACTGCTAATACGCCCACTCCTTTAAACACTGGCATAGCTGCACAGATGACCACAGATAACACATATTATGAAATAACATGAAATAATAAATCACAGAACCATAAAAACCTCTTAGTCAGACAGTCCTTACCAGATTGCTCTGATTGCAACTTTCCAGCCTGGTGGTAACTCTTGAGTAAGAAATTCACAGTGGCAGCTCTTATCATCACCAATTTCCTCTCCCGGAAGGCTCGCCTCTAGAAAGCAAATGCAAGGACACTCTTTTAAAAAAATATTACATCTGCTTCCGCATGACAAACATCACCAGCAGAAGCAGAGCAGAGCCGTCGCTTTCAGCACCAAAGGTGCAAGTGCCCATGTTACAGTTGGTCTCAAGCCAGTTAGTCAGTTTGGGAGTGTAGTGAGCAAGCTTCGTGGGACGACAGGTAAAAAGACTCGGTGCAGAATTGAAGGATAGTGCTCAGGTGATAAAGCTTTACTGTAACCTTCAAAGACAGGTACTCTCTTCCCACCACCAATTACAGATTAGCACTGTAGCATGTTTAGAAACACTGGAAGGCTGGTCTACAGAATTTAAAGCTTATTGCATGGAGTTGTCAAGGCCTAATTAATGGTAATCAGAAATTTGCTGTGAATCTGGTAGGGAAAGTGAGGTCTCTTCATGCAATCTAAAGCAGGGTTTGGGGGCATTATGTCTCTGGGTCAGTTTTGGATAACCTCAGCACCACTTGACTTGAACCCATTTAGCTTAGCCTACTGCTACCGTAAATACAAATGTATTAGATGATGTGTTCTAACAATCATAACAAGTACAAATGGAATAAGTCGTTCCACGAGAGTCTCTGCTAGACTCATTCCCTCAGTCATCACAGTGAGAAAAATAGCATATCAAAGGGTTCATGTCAAGTGAACATATCTCAGCAGATATCAGCATGCAGGTTTCTCAGACCGGGTGAAGCTGACTTGTCTTTGGATAATTTTCCCTATAGAAGTCAACCAACAAAATATCCCAATGCCTTACTTATTAAACCTTCAATTGCTGCAAAAAGAGAGAGAGGAGAGACATGGAAAAAGATTTGTTATGGATTCTAGCAGGATGAAAATGGCAGACAAATCAGTTCCGAACATGGAAAATTGTGGAGTCTACTGAATGGTTTCTGGATCATGTTTGAACGGGCTGGTCTCTCTTCTCTTAGATTTCAGCTTACCAACTGCATATATTACAAAGCTTTATATAACGTGTATAGTAAACTATACAGCTAGACTTTATAGACTATATTACAGCCTTTATTCAAGACATGTCATGATGACTTGTCTAACCTGGAGAACTCTTCAGTCCAAAGTCTTCGTCCTGCATTTCAATCAGCACTTAAACATGCCATGAAGTGAAAGAAGAAAGACAGCTAATGAGACTTGGTTCACATTGCTTATCAAAAAGCAAAGAAATGGATAGAGAAGAGAAATATTCTGCTGATAGTGATACAGTGGCGTTGATGACACATGAATGCAGTGAGACTGTCTAGCATTAATGATGACACAACCCAACAACATCTAAAGTGACGGTCTCCTGAATGTACTCTTAAAAATTTGTCATTGATTTGTCATAGAAGTGACACCGTCTTCTTCATAGATTTGTATACATGAAGGGAATACACATGCCTGCATGATAACTCAGCTACTGTCTCCACATTGATTGCAACTCAAAGAGGTTTTGACAGTAACTGCCATCAACATTCTCCTTCTAAACTCACACAGCTGGTGAGCTGCTGACCTGGCATGGAGCCACTGACTGCTCTGTTATGTGTTCACTGTCAGCAACTGAATGTTTGTCAATTAAACTGTTGATCACAAACAAGTTTTGCCAAAGTATTCTGTGTACAATTCTGGGCAAAGGTTTACTCATCATGGGCATGAATGTCATGGTAAGTTTGGGCTTTTATTGATTTTGATAAACTGTTCTTTTTCTAAGATAAAGTGACTGTATCACCAAGCTTATGACATAATTGTGTCTGGATATTTAAACTTGTTGGTTTCCTGGTATGGACCTGGCTTTTAAGTAGAATCAACAAATTATCAATAAGCTTGAGTTTGGGGCTTTTGGAAGTATATTCAAAAAGCTTAATATCGTACTTGAATGTTAATACAGTTGAAAAACTTAGATGCAGTCCTCATTCAACATTTCATTCACCTTTTAAAAGTACCAGTACCGCTGGCAGCAAAACAGCTCCAGAGCATGATGCTACCACCACCATGCGTGACAGCTCATACAGGGTTCTTAGGTTTGAACACCTCACCTTTACTCCTCCAAACATATCTCTTGCACTGGGGCCAAATAACTCAATCTTGTCTCACCTGACAATAAAACTTTCCTCTAGAAGGCATTTAGCTTGTCCATGTGGGCAGCTGCATATTTCAGGTGAGCTTAATTTTGGAACAGGGGCTTCTTCTTGGTTGGCACCCTCTCAGTCCACAGTGGTGTAAAACTTGCTTCACTGTGTACCTTCCGGCAGTATGAAGTTAATGGCTGGCTTTGTGGTTCCTGGGCTGTTCAGGAACGTGCCAACTTCCTCTGGACCTTGGCAAACTGGCAACACGTCTGAATAACTTGTACTTACATACTGTTGTTTAAACCGATGATCCTGGAATCTGCAGGTGTTTAGAAATGGACTGTTAAACTTCTGGAATGGACAAATCCTCAACCTCAACCCTACTGAAGATTTGTGTGCTAAGCTTAAAAGCCAGGACCATGCTAGGAAACCAACATGTTTAAATAAACTCTACCAATTCTGCCAAGAACAGCGGTCAAATATCTAGCCAGAATAATCCCAGAAGCTTGATGGCAACCAAAACCATCTGGTCAAGGTGCAACTTGCTAAGGGACATTTCACCAAATATTAGTTGGGGTGTATGTATACTTTTGGGCCTGTGTGGAGAAAATTTAAAACAAATTCAATCTTATGCGTCCAGTTCTTTTTTGTTATTATTGTTATTATTGATGTCTCCTGTACAATATTGGACCTCAGAAACCAAACAGTTGAGAGAAATCATTAAAAACCCACACTTACCATTTATGCCCATGATGATTGTATGTATACTTCTGGTAATGATTTTATATTGAGCTAGTGTTAATACTGTGATCATAGCTAAATAAAATTTAACAGGAAAAGAAGAAGTTAGTTTTGTTTTCATTTTTCTTTAATTTAAATTATTTTGAAGTTTGGTGTCCCAAAAAATAGCCAAGGAGCAGGTCATAAATGAATTCTTGGACATTTTGGGAAGTGCACTTCACTTGAATTCTTCTAGAAAGCTAAATGTGAAGCTGGAGCGCGGAGATGAGACACAGGAGAAAGCAGCAACCTGCTCACCTCTGCTTCCAGGCTCCATACAAAAGCTAGGACCTCCATATCCTGAATGTAGTTTCATATACATAATACCCACATCTCTTTTAATAAGTGTCTGCCATTTTCTACAAGTTTCTCGATGGTATGAATACAGTTTCTGAGGTCTCCCACCTACAACAATAGAATTCTCCAAGACTCTACACTGTATGGCTGTGTATTCAGCTATACTACACAACACTACTAAACTCATTATAATTCTGGTCAGATGAGGTTCTGCACTCTGTGCAGTTCCCTCACCCTCTGAGTTTTTGCGCGAGATGCTGCCCCGAGCTTTAAAGGGATTTTTTGACCCTCGGTTCTTGTCGACGAAGCTCGAGCTCTTGTTGACCTTGCAGGGGCTTGCTTCAGCACCATCATCTGCTCCACCTGGAGACTGGGCCTTCCCCTTGGCCACAGGAGCCTTAGTAGGACTGGGAAACACCTTGTCCTTCAGACTCTGCTTTCGACTACAAAAAGGAAGTAACACAATAGTAAATTAAGCCTGTCTAACTGGGCATTTATCAGCATCATTTTAATGAAAGACTACCTGTAACTAAATGTCTGTATTCTGCTGTGTTTTATTTTAAGCCCTAGCTTGTGAATTTGTAGAATTCATCTGCAATGTGATAATAAATCTTACCTCAGCAGAAACGCAAAATGGGCAATGTCCTACAGCAGAAGGAGCCATGTCCACAAACGAACATAGTGGAGCATTCGGTGGGTCAGGCAAGCAGCGGGAAGCTACAAGCAGGCATGCATGGGAAGCAAAGTGACACTGTGCGTCTCAAAAGGAAGAGCTGTGGTCTGGCTCTATGAAAAAAAAATTGAACACAAATCATGCAACAAAAAAATAAAATCATCGTCGTAGGTAATCAGCAATATGCACCTCGCCTGCTGAACGGGGCTGAGTGGGCAAAAAAGACAGCCAGCAAATCAACTGCATAAAGACGTTACTAAACAGAAACCATAAACCATAAAACAAGGATGTAAATCTGCGCCTTTCCTGGGGAAAGTTTAAAAGTTAGAAATAGCTCTTTGTTGCTTTTAAGTGTAAATCTCGTCATGTAGACATCAGAAACAGAGCTGCACTACGCTACAAATAGTAACAAGTTGGATTGTGTACTTTCCTTAGTGATACATGTCCTTATTCTGTGACTCCTCTACCTTTTCTTGCACTTGCAGAAGAAAAGAACATTGGTAGGAATAGAAGGTGACACACAGACTTGCAGTGCAGTTGTTAGTATCTGTGCAGCAACTATACCTAATAGCTCTCGGACAGCACCCGCAAAGTCTGTCTTTGTGTGCATTTTCATTACTGCAGTGGTGGGCAGTGGGGGAGACACAAAAAAGATAAAATAGAAGTGGGTAGAGTCACAAAAACAGCAGTGTGTGCCAAGATGCCAGTAACGCTTTACTGTGACTGTAATTTATTGCTCTTTTTTTTCTTTTTTTTAATTGTTTCGGTTTTATTCATTTTGCCATTTAAATGATTGCTTGATTTTACACGTGAGTCCAAATAATGCAATTGGATTATAAGGAGGTTAGTCATTGTGTCATGATAAAGTGTTACCACCTTGTCAATAGTTGCACTTGTTTTCTGTGTTAAAAAACAGAGTGATAGAAAAATCAAGCAAAAGTGTTCAAAATCACTTTTTCCCAAGGTGATGCTGAAAGGTAGACTATCAAAGAACAGCATATCGGTTAATATTTAATAAAGCTGCCAGTTGGGAATGAGGCCAAAGTGAGCTGATCTTTGAGCACCATGTGAGCAAATGCAGCATGACCGTTCTTGAAGGAGTCACTTAACGCGCAGCCACACCCATGTCCCACACACAAACACGCACAAACCCGCACTCTCGCACACTGGTGTACAGTAAGCAAACTCCCCCAAGAAGAGTGTCTCAGCAGCAGCTAAGAGCAGAATTGAAGAGAAGGCAAAGGAAAGAGGTGAGGGATAAAACCAGATCACAGACCTGGGAGAGGTTTCTGTTTGAGACTCCTTCCTGTGAGCAGAAAAGGCATAAATGTTACACAGTGCGAGATATAAGTTATGGATATGGATGAAAATGATCTGTCAAAGCCTGAAATAACAATATATATGTTGCCACACGGGGGCAGTGGAAACAAGTTCTAAACAGCAGCAAACAGCTTACACTGAAAAATCTTTCATATTTTTATTAAGATTATATTTTGTGATGAGTGTCCAGTATTCACTCTCTCTTCTGCAGTGGTTTTTGTCTCTACTGACATGAGAAACCTTAGGCTATTAAGTAAATACAAAAGGTAAATGGCCTGGTTCTTATATAGCACTTTTATACTCTACCTGAGCACTCAAAGCACTTCATTCACATACAAGCAATTTTTTCGATACTTAAGTTCCTTCTGTCTCACATTCACACTTCGATGGGTGCATCGGAGAGCAACTTTGGGTTCAACAAATCTTCATTTTCAAACCAACGGAAAAGTTGACACATTATCTCTTACCGGTAATATGTAAAACTGCAGTGAGCTACATAACACAAGTCGAATAGGACCAAATCTGGACCTTTTTTGTTTAGCTTATGCACTCGCAGGCCATTATTTGGGCACACCCTTGTTCAACTGCTTGTTATCGAAAATATCTAATCACACGGCAGCAACTCACTGCATTTTGGCATGTAAACATGGTCTAAACGACCTGCCGGAGTTCAAACAGAGTATCAGAACGAAGAAAAAAAGGTGATTTAAGTGACTTTGAACATGGCATGGCTGTTGTGTCAGACAGGCTGGTTAAAGCATTATAGGCTGGGATTTTCCCCACACAACCGTCTCTACAGAGAATGGTCTGAATATATCCAGGGAGCAGCAGGTCTTTGGGTGAAAATGGCTCAGTAACTTAGTTACTTCATAGTAACTTAAACAACCACTCGTTACAGCCAAGATATGCAGAAAAGCGTCTTTGAACGCACAGCACGTTGAGCTTTGAGGCAGATGGGCTATAGCAGCAGAAGACCACACCTGTCAACAGGAAACTGAGGTTACAATTTGCACAGGCTTACATCTTCTGCTTCTAGCAGGATAATGAGCAACATCACAAAGCTCAAATCATTTCAAACTGGTTTCTTGAACATAATGTGTTCACTGTAGTCAAATGGCCTCAACAGTTACCAGATCTCAATCTAGTGGAGAACATTTGGTATGTGCTGGACCGGGAGATTTGCAGCATTGATGTGCAGCAAGCAGATTTGCGACTGGGTGATGCTATTATGTAAATATTTCCAGCACCTTGTTGAATATTTGTTATAAAGAAGGCAAAATGGGGTCTAACTAACTTCTACCAAGGTTTAACTAATAAATTGCCCACTGAATGTATATTAATGAAATTTCAAAGTGTCGCACAAGGTTTTCCGCTCAAGTGGGGTTAGAAATTTGCTCTGGCTTTAGACCCAGTGAAACTGTTACGAGTTGATGTTTGCGTCAACAAGGTGTGTTTTAAAATAAATGTTTGGTTAGCATCTTTTTGTTAATCTACAGTAAATGAACTGAGTGCAACAATGAGCTAAGTGCACAAAAAAGCTGGTAACACAAAAGGAAGGCCCAGCAACACGGGAAGTGTAGCGCAAAGTGTGCGGCAAGCAGACGAGACTGACAGGGTTCAGGTGAGATCTTATTCCTTTGTGACAATCAAGGCATTCAGTGTATGTTTTTCACCGTGCACATAGTTATTTCGGCCTCTGTGATGTAATAAAAACAATAATAATAATAATGTGTTGGCTTCTAATCCTGTCTCTTCCATTTCAAGATCAATGAGTCACCGTTACTGTCATCATAATGAGATCATGCCATCACACCAACAACTTTGTCGCTCTTAATGTCATCATTATACCTGAATGATTTGCCCTTCAGATTCCTCAGCAGGTCCATTTGATTCAGAGGTGGGACAAGTCTGGGAAAAGACATAGAAGAACTTTGAAGAAGTCATTCTGTCAGGACAGCCTCATCAACTCAGTTGCAAAAGCTCGCCTTTGGGTCTTTTAAGCTAATTGCCTTAAGTTAGGCAGTTATCTGTTCAGTTGGTCATAACCTTTTCTCCTTAAATTACAACTAGATTGTAAGTGAAATAATTTCAAAATAGACAACTAATGATTTTCTACTTCTAGATTAAAAGCAAAAGAAATCTGTGTTGTGAGAGTCAAGCACAGCAGCTTATTTGCTAATTCATACAGCTGGACACCAAAATGTCTGCTTAATTTTTTGAATTGGCCAAGGGCAGTGTTTGTCTTTTGAATAGCATTTCAGAGTGCCACTGCCAAGACTCTCATCTGATTCTCCGTTAAAAAGAAAAGCCCTATTAAAGCAGAAAGTGTAAAGCCACACCGGTGTGTGATTCTTTTCAACAGTAACATCTGACCCAAGAAAGATGTTTAGAATACAATAAGATGAGGTTATTCTGTGAGCTCAGTTTTCAACTTAGCTTTCCAGGTTCCAGAAAGAAGGCAGAATGTGATATGAGTAAACAGTTGTATTTCCTGAAAATGCTGAATAATGTGTAGCATGATTTAACCACTTTATCTGATCTGTTACCTGTACATCGGAATAGCTACAGTCTGCTCATAAAAATCCCACGTGCACACCAGGTCTTTACGGGAAAGGTTGGTGGCATAAAACCTCCAAGCAGCCTAGGTAAGGAAATTTAAAAAAAGGCTTCTTAGTTTATTTGTCTGGAGAATTAAACAGTGTTTAAAATTGAATCTAGTGATCTTATCACACAGTTTTTTCTTAAAGATATACCTGTAGGAGGCCTGCAGCGGGGTTACGTCTCTTCTCAAAATGCTTCTGTCTGTGCTGCTCTTGGACTTTGAGGGCAAAGCCAGAACCCAAGATGCCCTGTACAAAAGCAGAAACCCATAAAATAATCAGTGACCTTCACTGACCTCAATGGGCCAGGAGGAGGAATTGCAACAACAGCAAGTCGTCTCCTCCTCGTCCCCTAACAGTTCACTGAAGCAATCCAACAAAATATCTGGGGTTATAGAAACCTGAGTGGAAATGCTGATGTTAAATGCTGTGCCAAAAGTAGTGACAGGAAAAGTGATTGCTGATCAAGTACACTTTCCTGTATGATTGACTGAACGAATGTTAGCTGCTTACTCAGAGCTCACTGCTGAGTGTGATATCTTTAAATCTCAGGTGGAACAACAAACACTGACACATACTTTAGCCACTGAAAGTACATCATCAAATTCAGGCTTTCTAAAGAAAACATGAATAATGAACCAAGTTCTTTTCAGCTCAGGGACTATACACTGAGATAGACAACTCACATTCAAATCTGCTGTTATTTTAGAAGCATCAGTGACTCTAAGATTTCTTTGGAATGTCAAAGAGTGGACGTTTGTCCCACCAAGAAAAACATCAGCAGTTATTTCCTCACACTGCTTCTATGGTGTTTTGGTGATCTGATGAATACGAATCTGATTTTCACTGTCCTGTACCTGTGAAAAATCTGGCTCTCTAGCTCAACTACATTCACCACCTGGTTGCTGTTTTTTTATGCCAGTTATTTGGCAGTGGACCTGCTTGAGTGATGACATGAGCTACATGATTTGAATAAGAAACAAGGTTAATGAGAGTCATTAAAGTGGGATAAAACAGGGTGTTTTCTGGGCTGTAAAACCAAAACAGTTAGCCGATAGACACTAAAATGCTAGGTGTTGGGTGCTAAATGTGCTACCCTGTTGTCATTTCAGAATAATCACTTGATTGGATACGTTTTGAATTCATAATGTTGAATGTGAATTAACATGAATGCACTACTGTAGTTATGATATCAAACTAAGTGAAACAATAACCTATGGATGAGCCTGCCAGGGAACACAGAGTATATCCTCTTAGGGCAGAGCAGTGAGATCACGTAGATAAGCACTTACAGAGAACATCATAATGGATAGAGAGTAAAAGCATATAAATGAGGATCATTTATGATGTGTACTTTGTGTGAACTCTATCAGTGGCTTCAATGCCCTAAGGACAAGCCCACATACTTACAGCAGGAAGGGCAAAGAAGGCAACGCCGATCAAGCTGAACGTGGCTGCTAGTAAGCGTCCATTCCAGGTTTTGGGAACCTTATCACCATAACCAATGGTGGTAAGAGTTATCTGGTAAAAAACAAACAAACAAAAAAACCCATTAAATAGCTTTTTTAGTACTTTTTTTTGTAAAACTGGAAATAAATTGAAATGAACATTTCTAAGCTGAATATTTGTCAAAACTGCAAATTGTAAAACAGAAAGCAAATAGTGTGGATCCATGTTATGTCTTTGTTTTTTCAAGTTAGTCTTACCAGTCCCCACCAAAGAGCATCAGCATAAGTGTCAAACTCATTATTTGACTCCTTTTCCACAGAGTAGACCAGGAATGAGGCCAGGATGAGGCACAGGAAGCCTATGTACCAGGCTGTGATGAGCTCCTACAGAGAAAACCAATACAGTGACCACTGGGAATCTACAGTAATTAAGTGTCATCTTGAATGCCTTGCAAAAGTGGCAATGTAACCTCTGTCAATGGGTACAAATGACTATTCTGTAACAATATTGGACATCATATGTGAATCTCTTGCCCTGTGCGGCAAACCAGGCTTTTCATAAACATCTTTATTTCCCTCGTCTCCACAAAAGCTAAAGGCCTGCTGTCTCTCTTTCTCATGTAATCATATACAAACACCCACAAACACTGTAATGATGTTTCTGCAGCTTATTAGTAAAAGCAAATAATTTGATTTTCCAAATATGCTTCCTTGCCATGATAGACTTTCTTGGAGGAGACACCATTGATAATAGGATGTCACTAAAGTAACATAGTAGTCCATCTCCTCCAGGATTTCATCAATACATGTCATTGCCAGAAGATTACCTGTGTGTCCCAGAAGGATTCAATCTCCAAGGGGATTCCAGGAGACAGACAATTAATCTAGGAGAGCTGGTCAGTTCTTAACCCTGCTCTTTTGTGTGAGGAGGAACAGGATGAGCACTGTCAGAGCTACAAAATGACCTCCAGCAGGACACTGGTTGTGAAAGTCTCTGACCAAACAATCAGAAACAAACGTCATGAGGGTGGCCTGAGGGTCTGACATCCTCTAGTGGCCCCTGTGCTCACTGCCTGGCACCATAAAGCCTGATTGGTATTTGTCATAGAATACCAGAATTGGCAGGTCCATCACTGGTCAATATGAAATCATTGGACCCATTGTCAGTCCTGGGTTCCTCCACAGCTTGCCCTGTTTGGTGGTGGGTCAGTGATGGTCTGTGGAGACCATATCCATAGAGGTATGCACAGACCCCTCCAGGCTAGGCAACAGCACCCTGACTGTCATTAGGTATCAGGATTAAGTCCTTGCACCCATTGTCTCTGGGTTCAAACGATGCCCAGCCTCTTGTGGCAAGAGTATGCAGGCAGTTCCTGAAGGAATTGATACCACTGACCGGTCCCCACGCTTGCCTGACCTAAATCCAACAGAACACCTCTGGGACATTGTGTTTCACTCCATTTGGCACCACCAGGCTGCACCTCAGACGGTCCAAAAGGTCAGTGAGGCTCTGGTCCCTGTTCCTTCAATATTTTTCTTGCATATGTGCAAAGGAATATGGATAAGGCAACAAAACATTTCTAAAATAACATATTTGTAAACCATGATAACTTTTCAAACTTCTGTTTACTATATGTACTAGACTTTTCCTCTCTGCTCTTTCTTGGCTCATTTATGTGGGTTACAGTTACGCTGTACTAAAAATATTACTTTCACCTGGTCTGCATGCTTTGTGGTAAAAAGATAAGTGATAATGGCGGACACACAATCTTAACAATCAAAAAATGAAGGAAACTACAGATAAAACTGGATTACATCAAGATCACCTTGCTGTGTGCATAAACTACAGATCCGAGCAGCTTCCAGGTTCCTCCGCGGCGGTCCATGCGCAGCATCCGTAGGATCTGCAAGAATCTCAGACTCCGGATGGCCGAGGTGGCAAACACATTGCCCTGAGATCCAGCTGACAGGACAGATACTGAAGCAATCAGCACCATGATGTCTGGGAAGAGAAGTACAACATAAGAATGGAAAACCATGACCTTGGTCAAATCAGACTAAATTAACATCACTTTACTATAGACACTGAAGATCATTGTTCTTTTAATCTGTACACTGCTCAAACAACCAATTTGCAGTTGCAGAAATATTACTGTATCATTACTCAAAAATTTCAGCATTTAAGAAAAGAAGAAATATATATTAAAAAAAAATAATACAAGTAACGTGTCCATGTTATGTTCTTCAAGGGGAGAGAAATGACAGCCAGTAAAACACAAGGCAAACGTGTTTTCGCACCTATGACACAGAAAGGCTTTCTGGCAAATTTCAGCCTCCCTCTCCATCCTCTGTATCGACAGCAGCAGCCAGCAGCCCATATCCTTACAATGTACTCCACTACAAACACCACAATGGTCACAATTTCCTGTGGAAAAAATCAGAATGGGGGAGTTAACCTTGTGACATTAATTTATATGAAAATATCAAACAAAGTGATACTTACCAAGATGTACAAGGCACTCTCTGAGCTTTGTGCGAACTCTTCAATGGTGGCAAAGACTGAGAGCATAAGACACGAAAGCACCAAGAGGAAGCTGGAACACATGAGACAGCATAAAGTTATTGCTTCTACTCTCTTATTTAGGGTAAGTCACCGTTATACTTGATAGATCCATATCCAGTTCAGAGTAATGAGTATATTTAGTAAAATAGCTCAGTTGCTCACCGTGCTGGTATCATGCTAGTCAGTTAAAGCCAATTTTGTATATGTTGAACCTGTTTGTATGAAAGTGTACAAATCTCTGAACAGTGAATTACATCAGCTGACAAGCCATCCAACCAGCCTTAGTACCCCATCCTTATTAGACAGAATCTAATCTCTACAACTAATCTCAGCTGAGCCAACTTATCTGCTTTCTGTCAGAGTCATTAGCGGGATTGCTTTATTTTTTTTTTTTAATGAGAATTTATGTTGATATAAATTGCAATAGAACTTTTGATGCTTGGATGATGACGCTGACTGTTTATTTAACCTAAAACTTGGGGAAATTACTGAAGACTAGTGATTGTACAACAGATAAAATCCTGATTAGATATTATTAAAAAGCGATTCATTTGAATAAAATAGTTAAATGATGGTCTTGCATATGAATTTTGCTCCACAAGAGATCCTCAGATGAGCACCTCCACTGGATGGAAAATTTGTGATTTGAAGAGGAAGCGCCTCAGCAGGTCCTGACCTCACTTATGTTGGAGAATAAGGTGATTCGGTGCTATAATAGACCACCTTAATCTGTTTAATCAAGATATATGCCTACTCAAAAATAAAAATGTATGTCAAATGCATCTCAATTTCACTTGTAATTAAAAAAAACAAAAGAATTCAAAAGAAATGATCTGCTGAAAAAATCCAGAGCAGAGCAAATGGAAAGTGGCTGATGAAACCTAATACGCTGGACAGAGCCACGAGTAACATCAATCATACTTCTTAGAGATATTGTAGAATGGCAGTAGGTATGTGCTGAGCCCAGTATCATTCCAATATATAAATACAAAAATAGTATAATTTCCCACTGTATGGTATGAGATGTTATTATTATAATTGTTATCATGTGAGCTGATGATTGAGATAAAAATCTTAAGAAAATGCTGCAGTTACACAGAGACGAGACAAGAGTTTGAAACTGTATTTTACTAAGTAATATATTTATTATTATGTCAGCTGGTTTGAAAAAGTAAAGACGTCAGAGGGTGGTTGCAGGATAATGTGTTTCTAATCCATTTACTTCAGTGGTCTTACTCTCTGCTAAAAGCTCCACTGCATTCATCAGCTGCTTTTCATCTCTTAATCCATGTGCTGTTTGGTATTGGTCAGAAATCATTCAACTGCCCCACACAGCTGGAAAAGAAGACCATAAGAACAGCATGCTCTAAAAGGCCAAAAGTGGAATAGAGTGGATCTGAACTGTAAAGTGACAATTCTTGTCAGGTCTTTCACTGCAAGTGTCACCTTTCCGTTACACACTTCGTCACGTCACTTCATCCATTATTAATACAAACAAATGTGTTTGTGCAGCTTTAAAAATGAAGAAGGGCAAAAGTCCAGCTCAGAAACACAGAACGGACTGTGTGTGGCTCCACGTAGCAGAGCACTCTGTGGACCACTTAACACTAATGAACACTAACAATGCCCGTAATCAATTTTGTATGCTTATCCACATAAGTAAACTGAGGTTTGCACATATCCGTCAAAATGTTATCAAATAATTCTGAAATTTAAAAAAGGCCAGCATGAGTAACAATCCAGGTAAGGTGGATATAATCCTCCGTTCAGAAGCAAAAAAGCTTAACTCTGACATCACCAGTAAAACATGTTGAATGTCTTTCCTGGTCTTTCTTTCCAGTCTCGGACAGAGTTTGCCACTCCCTAAAAAATCAAGTACATCAGTGCTATCAGATGTATTTTCTATCGACTGTGAGCATAAAGTCTTTCCTTCTGTGCTTGATTCAGTTCTCACCAC
>VUQG01009842.1:3204-43149 GCA_015106755.1 Etia nguti | reverse complement strand
TGCATGTGGCGTTATAGCAGTTGATGCTATTCATGGCTGGATTCGCAATGCTAAGCGATATTTGCCCTGCTGATTGGCCAGGGAAAACATTGCTTGTGATGTGGATGTGGTGCTGTGGCCAGAAAGAAACAGAAGAAAGGACGCAGCATAATTGTCTTTTTTCGTTTGTGTTTTTTGACTGTAACTGTATTCAGTAAATTCTTCTGCTGTTTGTATATGTAGACCATGGTATGTGGAACTTTTTGTTGGTTGGGATGAACACTGTGTACATTGTTTTTGTGGGAAAAAATACAGTAGAATATATTTGGTACCATGTATTTGTGTGTTTTGTATACAGACATTCTGAAATCTTTTACAACGCACTTATGTAGGCCTATGTAGTGTCTTTAGTAAGTGTAACACTGAACAAAAAAAGGCTTACAGTAAGTCATTATGATGACTTGAGAAGAAGTGGTCATAGTGTTTTACATTAAGCACATCAGTGTTCAACTGGTTCTTATAAATGTCTACTCATGTGATGGTTTGTGTGTGTCATTTGAAAACAAAATACCATTTTGAGAAGAAATTACATTGTTTTGAATGTAGAGTTTCATTTTGCAGGAGAATTGAAGGGTTTTACCTATTGTGTGTGTTTTTTTGATTTGTGTGTAGAGTTCTGACAATATGAGGCATGCTTTCGAGAAATGTGTGTAAACAATTGGGGAAAATTGTAAAAACAAAAAAATAACCCTTTTTATTTATTTTTAATTTGTGTCTTGTTTGCACATTGTGCTTTGGGGGTGGGGCATCTACAGGCCATGTATATGCCCTGTGCATATGACAAAACTGACAACACGGTAAACTTTAACAATGACTCTAACAAGAAGACACAATCCAATTTGTTAGACCTCGATTGAAACACAGGCTGATGCACTCCTCAGCAATTAATACTTTTTAATCTAAAGCTTTTACTATAAACTGGGAGCAACAGTTGACAAGGGACACTCAAGGTTTTTTCTGACATTTTCATGATCTGAAACTACGAACACATAATTGATTTAATTTGAATTTTATTGATGAGCATTCCTAAAAACATAAAGATGAATGAAAACAGATAAAAAGCACCAACTGCTGCCTTCTGAGCATCTTGCGCCATAGAGGTGTGGAAAGCACAGAGAAACAGACTGTTTATCTCACTAATGGTGGTAGCAGTAGGATATTTCTTTGTTAATCGGGAGAAAGACAGCAAGACACAATATGACTGCTGTAGTTCGTTTTTCCTTAGTGCTACGTTTCACACGTTACTGTTTCATAAAGGTGTCAAGACAAATCAAGATTGCCAAGAGTAGCGTGCATGCATATATCTTTATGAATACTGAACGATAATGGGATAATTTTATGTATGATCTACAATGACAAAGAAAAAGAATGACAGAAAACGCATGGGAAGAATGGTATAGTGCCAATATTATAATCTAGGAGCTTGTGCTTACTAAGAAGAGGCAAGCTCCCGCTGGCTTCACTGTAGTTGCACCCTGCTGGGATGGCACTTCTGATTGATGGAAAAATAACAACTTTTTGTGTTCTTGCAATAAATAAATGAACTCATTATCACCAGAAAATGTTTGTTGTCACAAAAAAATAGGATAAATTTACCGGTTATCACAAAACCTTAGACAAATATTGCAAGCACAAACATGTTGGATTCCATAACAATCTGATGTATTTGTAATGTATACAGTTCTGTGCAAAAGCCACCCCCATTTCTTTATATTTTGCAATGGAAATAGGAAATATGTGTAGTGATTTATTGAAATGTGTACAAACATAAGTTCAAATACAGTATAAATGTCAAAAAACAGAGTTTGTACAAATCTGATGAGCTTGAAAGTCAATATTTGGTACGAACACCATTATTCTTCAATGCAGCCTGAACTCACTTAGACAAGCTTTGCTGTAATTTAACTACGTGCTCAGTTCTCTAGGCTTCTTGAAAGGTATTCAAAGGTCTTCTTCATTCTGTTCTTTGTCAAGACTGCTTCAGTAATGTTGGGGTTCTGCGGATCTACTGCTCACAACCATTTAAAAAAATAAATGATAAATATATTAAAATATAATAAACTCTGTCTCCCTGAATGGAAAGTATAAAGAAATGAGGCTATGGCTCAGGACGTTTGCACAGTACTGTACAAATAAAAATCTAAATAAAGAGAAAGTAGATAGAAATAAAACACAATGTGTGGAAAGCAAATATATGACAATGATTGCAAGGGAAAAAAAGCAATGCCAGACACAATGCATACAAATGAATAAATTTAAGATATTTCATTGCACTGCTTCAGCTTTTCTCAGAGATCATTTCACGAACATAAATTGAGCTGATAAAAAGTTACATTTATTTAATATTTATAATTCATTTATTTCACAGTTTATTAGTAGGAGCAACATGTGAGCATAGTGCTTTATCTCTCTGACCTGACGTCGCGATACGTATCCATGTTACATAACAGAGGATGTTTTTAAATGCGTGAAGTAAGACAGAATAAATGCTACGATTCTCCCAGAGCTGAGACAGCCTGTCAAAAAGAATTATAATTGTTTTAGCACACACGCACTCTTATAAACACACTGTTATCTTTAATCTCTCCTCAGACCTTTGTAAAATGTCACCCAAACTTTCATCTTCACATTGAATATTCTTTGTGAATATCCTCAATGATCTACTTTCACGCCTGAATGCCAGCATTCTGCATTGAGAGTTCCTGACTGAGTGAATGACTGAGTAGAAGCGATGACAGAGAGAGAGGAACAGAGCGAAAGATGGGAAGGAGACTAGACAGCAGGCTTCAGTTCAGAAAGCTCGAGGACTGCATGCATATTCATAAGGCTCATTTCCATCTGAGCTGTGAGAGAAAAAGTAGCCCTCTAAAAAACACATACATGCACAGCATATTTAAATATGCAAGCGGTTCAGTGACAGTGGGGTTGTGAAAATGATGGCGTCTTACCTGATCAAGTATCCAGAGGGTTGATCCACATGTGAAGGAAGGCAGAGGGGAGGTAAAAAACAGAAGAGAAGAGGAGAATAAGTACAATTCGTCAATGAGTTATTGAAAAATGACAAAAGAATTCCAAACATTTGACAAAAAAGTTCATACAACTTGTTGTGAAGTTAACAACAAGTTATATGAAGAACTGAACGGATCCTTAAAGCAGCTCAGTTAAGCACACTGAAATCCATAAGCTGCACAGAATATGATTGTCTACCCTATTGTATAGATATAAGAACGACACTTGTGATAACAATAATTTGCAAAGCTCCACTCAAAAACGACACCAATGAATATCATATCACACAAAGCTCAGTTTAAGCTTTCACATCATGGAGCAAGTCCCACAGCATACACAATGCATACAAATGAATAAATTTAAGATATTTCATTGCACTGCTTCAGCTTTTCTCAGAGATCATTTCACGAACATAAATAAACTGATAAAATAATCTGCGTAAAACATGACATGCCATCTGGTTAGCATGTGGCTAACAGCTGTTTCCATCCTTGCCTTTTTATATATTTTAACTTATTACCTTTTGTGCAGTTGCTGCAACAGATGCAGTCAAAACAGCAACTGATTTGACATGAAGTAGGCAGCTCTTTGAATTGTTGTATTTGAAGATTTTTGTCTTTGAATTACACTACTTCAATATGCTGCATGACTGGATATACGTATACAATAATGAGATTATATATTATTATAATGCAGAAAAGGCTGACATTTCAACAGTGTGAGCAACAAACTGTAAAAACAAGTCAAATCAATCATCAAGTATAATAAATAATCTAAATTACTCCAGCAGAGTACTGGATTGTGAAGATATTTTAAATAGAAGGCTCTTGTACGTCAGGTATGAGCGATGGCTCTCCAGTCCTGTGTCAGAAAGGTAACCTTTCAACCCTAATTTCATTTTGGCGAAGCAGACAAAGTGAGCCAGATCAGGTGAGCAGGGTGAATGAAGAGCAAATATTGTGTTAGTGTGATCTAAAAAAGCCCTTTCATTGCTCTGCGTGCTTCAGTTCAGGTGGTTTTCCCTGAAATCTTTCTGTTTACAATCTGAACCTTGGGGCTTAGTTTACTGTGCACAAACCTGTGAATGTTAAAATAATGAGCACACTCTGGTCATGCTCCTGACCTGAATCACCACCTTCGGGCTGGGATATGGTTCACTACTCTCATGAAAACTCGCCAGAGATTTGGCTCACTTTGATGAACCTTGTTATGGAAGTCAGGTCAGTCTGACACATAAGTAGATGTTTGTTCTCTGCGTGTGTTTGAGGTTGATGGTGTAATCAAAGATTAGAATGGGTGCTTCCAAGAAGACATCAAAAAAACAGCAGCCAAGCCCAGAGACTAACTCTTGACTCGACTTCTTGGGCAAATATAAGTCAGGTTGTTTCTAAAGGCGAGTTTCTGAACTCTGAACATCGCACCTTGTTTCTGAATATTTTTAATGATACACTTACATTCTTATTAAATTTGGCACAGAGATTTATGGTCTAGAATCCTAAGAATTGATCTACAAATTTAACTTGTCCCGTTTGTCCCGAATAACAAGACTTCTCAAGTTGTGGAATATAAGTCCCAGTAGACTGAGTTTTCAAGATTAACTGTCTTCTTTATTTTTTACAAAGACATGGGGAGGTCAACATGCATCAAAGGATGATAACTGCTTACACAAAGAGACGGAACAGCTTTATACTTGCAATGACAATTTCATTCTATCCTTGAAAAATTCTCAGACACACTACTGAAGCAAAACACCCCTAAGAACAATACCCTACACCGTCTAGCTATTCTGTTTGTTTGGAAAGGGCATCACTATCTCCAAGTGTCCCCAGTATCCCGACCCGCACAAACATGAAAACACAACAGATGATTAGCATGACAGATATTAAATTAAATTAAAACACATAAGTAAATCATGTAAGTAATTACAGTTATGTCACTTGTTTATTAATAAACTCTCAACTGCACTCAGACACGTGTTTTAAATTTACTATGTTTAAGCAAAGGATACATAAGACCATTAAGAAACGATTTGGGTCATTCCTGCCCTTAATTGTGCAGTACCTACTTTAACTTAAAAGTAAGTCATATAAGAAAAATAAATTCAACAGGACACAACAGCAAATACAACATACAAGATATCTTGATGCATGCTCAGTAATCTAGATAAAGTTTCTCCAACCTGCAGTCAGCTGAGACTGAAGAAGTTACATGAATGAGTGATGAAATGTTACTCCCACTGACTCACACTTTTTTTTGTCACAGTTTACAGGAAAACGGTACTTTGGTGAGAAGTAAACCACAGGTCCGTATGTTAAATATCACAAACGACACTGACTTTTTGAATCTTCAACCACCGTTTGCATTTAGCACGCAGCCTTGTAATTTCTACTTGCAATAAAATGCAGAATTTAGACTCCAAGGTTCTCAGGTCTGGAATTATGCCTAAAAAATGTGGTTGACA
Source organism: Etia nguti (assembly GCA_015106755.1). NCBI lineage: Eukaryota > Metazoa > Chordata > Actinopteri > Cichliformes > Cichlidae > Etia > Etia nguti. The sequence goes on along the minus strand of VUQG01009842.1, from coordinate 37,640 downwards.
ACAGTGTTAGTCCTGTCATCTGAAGTATTCAAGTAGATACCTTCATATCACCAGCTGATTCAGTCGTTTAGAGCTTAAAAGTTTAAACGTTTGTGTTCTCAAATGAGTTTTTGAAGGCCTTTACCATTAACAGACCCTTTTTCAACAATTCTGAAAGATTAAGAGAGCCAAATCAGCTATGAGGGCAGAAATAGGTGCAGGGTGTAGGTGAGGTTGCTAGGGATAATATGTTGTCATGGACGTGTCCTTTGAATTGGTCCCCTTCCCTCTCTAGACCCCTGTTACTGTGGCGACAGGGGGCCTTGAGTGACAGACGGTTGCTAAGGCATGTCGATGGTTGTTAAAACTACTAAATGTGTCAATCACCGTCATAGATATAAAGAACTTAAAGGATATAATCATGGCCAGAAGAAACCCAATCCACAGCGAGTAGAGTGTGAATCACATGATTTGCAAAAGAATCATTATTTAGAAGGGATTGACATTTGTCACTTGTAAGAAAAATAAAATAACTCATTAGTGATGTTTACCACACAATACAAGCTGAGATCAGGCCCTGCAACTCTGAACATTCACTAAATGAGTGGCTGGATGTGCATAAATAATGAATAATTGAGCAAGTGAGCACTAATTACTTATTAACTCTCCCCATCAAAAGGCAAACCCTCATTTATTAAGGAAAAACATGAGCGCCGGAGCATTTTGAATAACAACAGGGAAACATAAGCTAGCTTTGTCATAGTTTGATTCTCTTTCACTCCAAAGAAAAATAGCCCATTAAGAAGATAAAAAAAAAAAAATCTAGGATGCGGCAATTTTGTACACTGAATACTAATACTATTAGAAAGCTGTTTTCTCCATGTCAGCATCAGGCTTGAGGATATTGTAGGAGATTTTTGAAAGTCTATATTGATAAACCCTGCTCTCTACAAATTCAAAATCCATAAATCTCAACACGGCAAATCCAAGCAAAGGAAAATGCTGTTTAAATTGATCAACTCTACTCCAAAACCCTCAACTGTCAAAAACAAAAAGTAAAATAAAAAAAAAACAAACAAAAAAAACAACAACATCATTATTCAATTACACCTCGTTCAAAATCGACCATCTCGACGTATTTTAGGAAAGCAGTAAAATCACTATAGAACGATTCCAGAAAAAAGATAAAAGTGGTATTAGTCAGCTCTGATATTATTGATACATTTTGACAGGCTTGTGTAGGCTGATTGATTTGTCAGATTAAAAATCTTATCACAATATTTCTTTTCCTATCAGCTGATATCAATACATATCACGATATAAATAAAATCAGAAAGGTTTTCTTTTTATTTCTAAGTGTGGAAATAAGTTTGATAAACATACTGTAGAACATCAGTTTTGTTTATTCTGGGATTTTGTGGGGTTTTCATAGTTTTTTCTTTTGTATTTCGTATTCCTTAGTTATTCTTCAGCACTGCTGTTATTTTCCAGCATTTAGGTGTTGTCTTTTTGCCTTCCTTGTGTTCCTTGTGTGGTGTCTTGTGTTCCTGGGTTGATGTACGTGTTATTTCCTGTTTTGCTTTGACAGTCCCATTTCCTATGTCAGTAGTTTTGCTTCCCCTTGTCCTGTTATGTCTTATTAATCCCAGCTGTGTTTTCCTCCAGTTTCTCATTCCCTCGTTATCCCTCAGTGTATTTTAGCCCTGTGTTTCTTTCTGTCAGTTTTGCGTGGTACCTCCTCATGTGTGAAAGTCTCCCCATGTTCCTGGTTTCAGAGTTAGTTTTGGACATTTTTCCCGGCAATAAAGCTGCCGCCTTGTGTCTGAGTCCAGCATTGGGGTCCACCTCCTGCCTGCCACAGCCGCACATGACAATACAGCTGTATTTTAAATAAAAGAGATATATCATTTCTTTTTTATAGATTCAAATTATTTTTAATAATTATATTTATTGTTTTATCACCCAGGCCTATATACACTCTACAACTGGCAATTCTAAACCTAAGTAGCAGTGTCCCTGCAGTCTCTCTATTTCTGATGATACTTCCCCTAAATCCTTAACTGGTCCAGAGAAAATGTGAGACATAAGAGACAGTGACATATCCATCCATTCAACAAAAAAGTAGACCTAATATAAAGTCGACATCTGACAGAGATGAACAAGACTTAAGAGACGAGGATGGTGTGATCCAGAGCTCTACTGTCTAATGTTAAAGTGTGAACTGGGTAGGTGCATGTTAATGTCAAGACCTGCGCTACACTGATGGTGCAGTGTGTTGAATCAGAGATGTTAACCAAGAGTCTGACCCTGCAGACTCAACGCAGGGTGAGAACGCAGTCCATCTCTGCACCTCATGTGCTCCCATTACAAATTTATACACACACGCAGACAAGTGCGCGCACACACACACACACACACACATACATCACTGCATGTACACACAGGCATGAGCACCAAAGTCAAAGGGAACAAAAAGGTTCTTCCCCCAGGCTCTCCACTGAAGACTTGTTGAAAAAGGAGATTCCTCCACCATGTCGTCAGTCTGTTACACAGTACACCCAGTAGTACACACACACAAAAACACACACTAGCTTTGACAACAAAGATGATTGGAGGATGGCTGTTGGCAACGACCAATTATCTCGCAGTAACACATGGCGACAGCAGTGTCTACCTCCTTTATATTCCTTCCTCTTTCCAACACCTCACCACCGTATGTCTCTATCTTTATATCCACCACCTCCTCACACCTCCACCTGGTGTGGTGCATGGTTGCTTCCTTATCACATGTCACATCTTTCCCTGTCTCTCCCTATCTCCCTCTGCCTATCTCCCCCACTCCTTCTCTCATCCTGTTGCTCCAGGGTGTTATGTTTATTTCTGATGTGTCTCTTTTCTCAATTCAGTTTTACATTAAAACATTTTCCCTGACAACAAAACCAAAGATATTTAAAAAGAGAACAAGCAAAGCCAGAATCAATGCCAGTGATGCACCGTTAAATCATAATAATGCAATATCATAGAGTAGTGCAGTTCAATGATAATGAATAATTCTTTGGACATATTTTTATTTTTCGTGTCTATATCAGTACATGGTTTTAAACTTTGCTATCACTTAGTAATATAAAATATGTTACCATACATCTAAACCCTACATTCTCAATAATGTTTGGACTAAATGTTTATTTTGCAAAAAATTTGTGAAATGTTAAAAATGTATTTGTAATCAACACATCCTGTTTTTACTGCTTGTTTTCAGGTCACATTATATTACATGAGTCGGAACTTACCCCTCAGAGAAAGGACCTTTTTTATACAAACTAGATATCTTCCTATAGCCAAGCTACTTGTCTAAATCTAGCCAAGTAGCTTCCCAGCAAATTGTTGTTACTCACCAAAAACGGTTCATGTTTCACAACAAACACTGCAGCATGGTTATAAGGCAGATGGGCAGGGGGTGTTGTGTACTTAGTGGTGGTCCAGTAAGGCCCTTTTACAACTCAAAACATATTGATCATATTTTGCAGTGGAAGAAGCTAGAGGGTTTTTTCCCCATGTGACAAATAACAATTTTTCTTTAGTGGTGAAATGGTCATGATCACAAAATAAAAACTATTTACTTTCTTAACCACTTGTCTTATTTAGGTTCATGGCAGAGCTGAATCTGGTCCAAGCTATCTTAGAGAGAATGGTGGGGAACACCCTGGACAGGTCACAGATTAACACAGAGAGAAAGACACGCTTTTAGAACCATCGAATAACCGAACATGCATGTCTTTGGACTGTGGAGGAAGCCGGAGTACCCAGAAAGAACTCATGTAGGCACAGGGAGAACATGCAGATTCCACAGAGAAAGGCTAAAGCCTGGATTCAAAACCAGGACCTTCTTGCAACAAGCAAAAAACAAAAAACAAACAAACAAACAAAAACAAGCGAAAGTGCTAAACACCCCTAAACTGCACGCTACGTAGTCTACGGAAAAGTCCCAAGGTTGAACTTTCTGGCCTGGGATTATCTCTACAACTGTGTTTTCACTGCTACTTTCTTAATGTCTTTCTGACAAATCAGATTACAAAATGATCAGTTAACGAATCAAAGTAGAACTCAGCAAACGTTATTATATCTGTTTCTAATTTCACTATCTCATCAAAGGTAGCGAAGAGCTCTGAGGGTCCTTAGGTATCATATAAATTGAAATGGAATAAAGGGGGGAGTAAATTCATCCCAACAGCGCACGGGCAGACAGTTGCCGAGATTTAACTGTAGACTTGGGGGTCTTCCATCACTGGGAACATGGCAACGAGAGAGAGACAGAGAGTAGAAGAGATGCAGTGAAAACGTTCTTATCAATGAGCAACAGTTCATTTGTTTTCCCATGGCACAAGTACCATTGCCCCTGAATCTTCACATCTTTTGTTTTAAATACCTCTTCACATTAAACCTATAATTACCTTACTGACTTATTTAAGTGTGTGCTTAACAGGTCTCTGTGGACAGGGAAAACCACATCAGTGTAGTCATTTTCACTCATGGGGAGTTCCTTTAAGTAAATCAAAGGAGAAGTATAACCTCATTCAGCAACACTGCAGGTCCCTGATTAAGTGCTCTTGAAAGCCATGTACATGGATGAGCTAAAAGTTGAAAAACAAATACAAACTTTGAATATTCTCATTAATTTATTCAATTTTTGTAAGAAATAAGCTGATTTTCATCAAACGATTATTCAAGCAACTACTTTCAAACAGACTAGACGGTGCTTCTGAAGCTGATTCTACACCTTTCATGTTTAATGACACAGCGGGATATGTATTATTAAAAGAAATGTGACCATGACTTGCCTCCAAAACACATCACATCACCAGACACTTCTCTATCCAGGGCCTCCCCTGCTGCCAACTTCAGCTCTCGCTTGTTTGATGTCTGTGGACTTTGACTCTATTGGACTGAGATCAGATGATTGATTCTGCCACACAAAACTATTCCACCTCTTCATTCTGAATAACTCTCTAGTTGCTGTTGCTGTAACTTTGGGCCTGCTTAATGATGGAATGTCACAAAACATGCCTGTATATCTTACTCATCAGTCTTATGCCTTGGGTGAAGAGATGTTCCTTTTTTCCTCCACTTTTTACCCTTTCAATAATTCTGATTGTGGATGATTTTTTGTTTGATCAGTCCATAGAACTTTCTTTGAGGACCCTGCTGGTTTCTTTTCTGTGCTTCTGTGAATGGTGACTTCCTTTTTCAAGGTTACCAGTGGATTGCATCTTGATATGAATTCACTAAAGTTATGGCCATGTAGGCAAAAGTGTTATATTATGTTATATTTCTGGAAGTAACAAGAAATATTGTTGTATTCCTTATTACTTCTTAACATTTGCACTTTCAGCTAGAAACCGCATTTCTAAGATTTTTAGGGCTGAGTACAATAACCTTAGTTTTATCTGAATTTAGAAGCAGAAAACTTGAGTTTATCAAGGTCTGTATGTTTTTAAGACATTCCTGCAGTTTAACTATTTGGTGTTTGTTATGTGGCTTCATGGATAGGTAAAGTTGGTTGTCATCTGCATATCAGCGAAAATCTATGCTATGCCTTCTAATGATACTGCCTAAAGGAAGGATGTATAATGTAAACAGAATTGCTCCTAGCACTGAATCCTGTGGAACTCGATAATTAACCTTAGTGTGTAAAGAGGACTCTCCATTTACATCAACAAATTGGAGTCTATTAGATAGATATGATTCAACCACTGGAGTACCTTTAATACCTACAGCATGCTGTAATCAAATGTTATGGTCAATGGTATCGAACGTTGCACTGAGGTCTAGCAGGACAACCAAAGATGAGTCCACTGTCAGAGGCCATTAAAAGATCATTTGTAACTTTCACTAAAGCTGTTTCTGTACTGTGATGGGCTCTGAAACCTGAATGAAACTCTTCAAATAAACTACTCTGCAGATGAATTTCTGAGATAAAAGGAAGGTTGACAGCTGGGTAAAATTATGGCTTTTTAAGTAACTTTAACTCCTGCCAGCTTGAAGGCCTGTGGTACATTATTAAAGATAGGTTGATCATATTTAAGACTGAAACATTAATTAATGGTAGAACTTCCTTGAGCAATCTTGTAGGAATGCGGTCTAAAAGACATGTTGATGGTTTGGAGGAAGTAATTACTGATCTTAACTCAGAAAGATCAATTAGAGAAGTCTGGAGGAGTCTAAATAAATATTAACGGTACTGAAAGTAGCTGTACATAATGTTATATCTGTGAGATGGTTATGTGTAATTGTTTTTCTAATGGTTAAAATTTTAGTTGTTAATTAAATTCATAAAGTCATTACTAGGTAAAGTTAAAGGAATGCTTGGCTCAACAGAGCTCTGACTTTTTGTCAGTCTTGCTGCAGTGCTGAAGAGAAACCTAGGGTTGTTCTTATTTCCTTCAATCAGTGATGAATAGTAAGATGTTCTAGTTTTACAGAGGGCTTTTTTACACTATATACTATATAAATATAAATGACAATGAAACTGCAAGTTTGGATCACCCAAAAACCCTGCAACAACCAATATCTAGGAGCTGCAGTTTTGGTATGATACCACCAGTCCATCCAGTGTCTAGCTCTTTAGCTAAAGTCGACTGATACTTTTTTCTCCACCTATATATTTTTCAGTTACTTTGAACCTACCCATCTGATATTTGAAAAGCACTTAGGAAGATAATGGATATGACAAATATAAATGAAAGCAGATGGGCCTATCAGTTTTTCTTTTGCATTTTGCTGTGAGAGGTAAAAAGCCACTAGCATTTGTGATGGGAAATCCAAGTGCAACAGCTAAAATACCTCTAATATACCTCTTTTATATCCATCTATTCCACTGCCTGCCTGTGCCATTGTTAAACCTACTATCATTGGGATTATTGCCTTTTTATTTATTACTTTATTTATGATAGTATAGAACACATTTTTATTATTCTTTTACTGAAGTAGTATGGCTGTTTGTCTGTATGTACACCACGTTCAGCTGTGCTTCCAATTTCGTTGGATGCTTATGCTTACAATGACAATGAAGCTTATCTTATCGTATGTGAAACTTTTCATCCATAAGCCACGTAAAAGTGAAAAACATACTGTCAACAAATGCAGCTTAATGCCAGAAATGATCGCCACAACACAAAAACAAAATTATTAACACCAAAATATTATAAACACAGTCGGTTTTACTTTGGTGTGAGTGACTGAGTGAGTGAGTGAGATGACATTGATGATACAGTCTCAATGATAAGGACCACTTCTACATATTCTCTCTTGTGGAAAAGTAAACTGTATTTTTCCAGTCTTTATGCAAATCTACATTTCAAAGTGCACAAAATGCATAATTTTGTGCCTCCTTGCACCTTGTTACTTTGAAATGCTAATGATGGTGTTGGTTCATGCTTGCTCTGTGTTTGTGTGTGTGTGAAAGTGAGAGAGATGTGTGGCAAAGTGGTTAGCATAGACTCACTGCTGACTGAATGACATCTTCAGCTCTCGTCTGTCCCATTTGCTCTCATTTGTTACACACGCAAACCCAAATTTCTAAGGTGAAAAAAAACCTCTTTCATTCTCTCTCTCTCTCTCTCTCACACTCACACACACACACACACACACACACACACACACACACACACACACACACACACACTTCTATTGCCCTGCATCTATCTTGATGTACAAGAAAAGTGAGGGCCCATCCAGCCATTATTCTTCATATATCAAATCACAGCTTCTGCCGCCTCCCCGGCTATAACACCTACACAACACTCATACACGTACACACAAACACACACAGTTTTTATTGCTGCAGTTACTTAAAAAAGGTCATGACCTATGTAGCTGTCATTAATCATGCAACATGAACTGCTTTGATTGGAGTGCTTAGAATTAACAAGGGGCAGAGACTTACCTTTAAATGTGAGAGAGTTATAACTGAAATGATTTCATTTTGATGCAATGCTAAAATGCGGGTTTGATAGAAAATGCAAGAAAAGTAGAAAAACTGCAGAGAACTGAATAGGTTACCTTCTTTGTTCTTGTTTCTGTATGTTCAGTTCAAACATTGTCTTGTAAAACTGTATATATTTGAACATGCAAAACTCGCAATACGACTGAGACTTCAATTCTCTCTTTGCAACGTTAACAGTTATGCATTTGGTTTGACGTCTATTCAGAGCTGTGTGTGGGTGTGCCTATATATGTGTGTCAGGGCCCTTCCTCTCTTGGGAGCCAAGCGAAGGGGGGAGGTCTACAGAAGATGACAGTGAACAGTAAAAGGGAAAAATGACTTTTACATTATCTACAGAATATGCTTCCTCGGGGGGAAGAAACGGTAAGGTTTCTAAAATGAAATCTGATTGCCAAGTGATCTATAGAAAATGCAGTGTGAAAGCTGAATTAATGAGCCTTAATGTAAATCCCGAATTCTACATCCGAGAGCTCATTTATAAACACAGAAAAAATCACGTTCTCACAGGATGTATATGCCACTGTCCTCTGCAGAAGTCAGGATTTAAGCAAATATTCAAGGAGCATGTGTGCAAGTGAAAAGAAGAAGTGCAATGTGTTATTGAGTCTTCTGACACAGTTCACTTCAATCCATATCAAATTACTCTAATAATTATACCCTGTCATAGCAGACACCGTGGTCTAATCAGTGTTTGTTTTTGTTTCTGAGATCAGATGAAATGACAAGCAGCTAATGAAGTGTGCTGTGCTGTTAGACACAAAACAAGAAGAGGCTATTTAGCTCCTCTTTTTACACTCTGAGCAGACCGTGACATTATAAAACCCCACAAAAATGACTGCTTTCACAAACCTACACATTAATAGCCTTGACAGTGAGACAGCAGCCCATGTTGATTGACTCCGTAAAATGACATGGGTTTGTAATGTTGGAGACATCTTTACTTTTTTGTGCAAATTTTAGCTACAATTTCTACTAAAAAAAAAAGGAAATTTAAAAAAAGGAAATATTTCGAGTCCTTAAATGGTGCAAAGAGAGATGTATGCAACAAAAATCACCCTGCTCAGAGAACTGCACTTAAATGCAATTTCTGCACACTGCTTTTTACCAGTTGTTTTGGCACTGCTTGTGAAATTATTTCTTCCACTGTGAGGTGCTGACAGGTCATTATGAGACCAAACACAGTGGTTATACTTTATACATTATATATAATGGCTTATACTTCCACTGCTGGGATATGATCCAGTCTCCCCACAACCCTAAACTGGATAAGTAGTTAAAAAATAGATGGATGGATGGTTTGTATTTCCTCCTCATTATCAGCATCCATCTAGCCAGACTAGAATGTAAGCAGTCCAGCTTAACGGCCTGATAAGCTGTCGTGCTCAATTCACATATATCCCCTGGTCTTGAATAAGGCATGAGTCTTATAAAACAAAAATCATAAATAATGTGATTTTTGTAAAGGCAAAAATCTCCCTGCACCATCCATTACAATCCTACCCTAGTTTTCCATTGGTTCTCAGAGATAATTGAGGCTAGCCACAGAAATGTGTGTGTGTGTGTATGTGATTTGTGTGGATGGTTTGTGTCTGTGTGGGGCTTTGAGACAGCAGTAAGCTTGCAGGGCGACGTGGAGGGATTGGGTAGCAGCGTGTAATGACTTTGGGGGTGAGGGGTGGCCTGGATCAGGTGGCGCATTATGTGGGTGGGCCACTAGCCTGCATGGGGCCATATCCACACACATACTCACACACACATTGCAAAAACCCTGGATATACTCACAGATATATCTTATATGTAGTGATGTAATGTATACTAACTGACACAGACAGGAAGACACAAATCTAAGGCATTTAAACACACACAAACACACACTGTCTGCTCAGAAAATCTGGTATAACACAAATATGGATTCTTCTCTGACCTTTTCCTGACTCATCTTGACCTGATAATAACCCTTAACCATCAGCAGACTGTAAGTGTGAGTGTGTATATGTTTATGAGTGTGTGTGCGCACACATCCATCCTCAGCTGTTCAGCTCATTCAGTCCTCCCCAGTGTTCAGCTGCTTGACTAAGCAGACTCGACAGTGTTTTCCCAGATTTATCAGCCCCAGCGAGTTGGACAGTGAAATCTCTACATGTTTTTTTTTTTTTTCACAGGCTATGGCTACACTCTGTTTAACCATTTAATAATTAGTCCCATTAAACAAATCTTTACTACACTGTAAAGAAAAAAAGACACAAAACATATTGATAAATATTTTTGCCATTCCCTTGTTTCATAAATTGCACAAGAAATAGCTTCTTTCATCTCAAGGTATTACACCTGGTAGTTAATTAAATTACATTTATTTATACAATGGCAAATCACAACAACAGTCGCCTCAAGGTGCTCCCTTTGAGCAAGCACTTGGTTACAGTGGGAAGGAAAAACTCTCTTTTAACAAAAAGAAGCCTCCAGCAGAACCAGGCTCAGGGAGGGGTGGCCATCTGCCAGAACCGGTTGGGGGTGAGAGGATGATTGAGACAACATTAAAAAAAGACCAGTAATTTGCATCACCAGAGAAAATGTGGATTTGTTGGTGTCAGTTGTGTGATCATAAACACAATGAGAAGAAAACTGCTGAAGGCAAAAAGTAATGGAAGACATTCAAATCAAAGAAATGGGGGTTAAAGTGGGCTTTCCGACACCTTCACTTAATGAGTAATTAAATCTAATCAAAATCCAGCGAAGGGAGTTAATTTTTCAGTGTGGTGGTCCTTTCAGCCGATGCCGTGGAGACAGTTAGGTTCCTACATGATATGGCCTGCACACACACTTTTTTCTGTGCCATTCCTGTGATGCATTCACAGTTCAGAATCAGATGAAGAAAGTTGTGTTTGCTGTACTTCAGCATCTAGCTGGTGCAATGAGCATAACTGTAACTTTTTAAGTACCTAATAATTTCACCATTTCAAACAACTCAATATATATGACACACAAACTATTTCTCAGCAGCTTTGCTCACAATCTGTCTGCCAGCTAATCTGCAGTGACTGTATTTTCCAGGGAGGAAAAAAAATGTTAATGCATGATTATTTTACTCTCAGAGATGGAGGAAAATGTCAAATAGAGAAGTACTTTTCAAAAGTAATAACTTTTCAGCAAGTCAGATTACATAATCTAGAAATCTATGTGTAATTACATAAAAAATCAGATCTGGTTCTGCGCATGTTGTTTCGTTGAAGTGGATATAGTCTAAAATATTCTAAAATGTTTTTGGAAATAACAAATTAAAAAGTAATAGTGCAGGCTAAAGTGGCTTGCAGTGTTATGGTACACTGTACACTGATGTTCCACTGGTGGAGGGCAGATTGTGGAATTTTATGTCACTACTAGGTTAGGTTAGGTAAACGAGAGACACTCATGTGATTCTGACCTGAAATTTATATTTAAAAAAAACAACAGCAACAGCAAAGATGGAGGTAAAAGTATAAGTATTTTTTCCAGTGGAAAAAACTTTTAAAACCACATTTATTTGCAAAATCTGCACTTTTAGGCATTTTTAATCACATTTGACGGAATTTTCTGTATATTAAGTTTTCATGTCCATCCAACTTTAGAATTATATATAATAAATTAGTATAATTGCAATAATTTATAACTGCGATCCTACAACCCCACTAACAAGAACTCAGGGTTCCCCCACCTGCCAAATCTCATATTCACTGCTGCAAAGAGCCCTCCAACCACTTTTACCCAGAAGAAAAACAAATAACTAAATTCATAAATAAATGGAGTAGAGGGGAAAAATGTGCATCAGTTTACACAAACAATTCAGACCATTCTGCACAGTTGCAGTGATTTATAGCACATGAAATTTGCTACCAATAATAACAATAACACTACTAATAAGATGATGGATGAAGAATAAGCCTCATACAATTTTTGCACAAAAATGTTCATGTTAATACATAAGGTATGTTTTTCCACGTACAAGTAACACAAATTCTGTAAAAAAAAATTGTAATAATAAAAACAAGTAGGCTGTTTTGCTCTACGATAACATTTGGCTTCATTTTGCTTTGCGTCACTTCATCTTGACTTGACACATCTCTTAAGCTGCACATTTTAGCTGCATATATTTATTTAATAGATACCAGTTTATGTGTGGGGAAGAAGTGTGTGCATGGTTTTGTGAATGTACACATCCTTTATACAAAAATACAACATATACAAAAATCTGATACTAGAAAGTGCCTTTTTCTTAGAACTATCATCATCTCATTGAATAATTTGTTAGTTTTCTAGATTTAAAAAATTCAAAATTAAGAAAATGTTAAATTTTGGTTTTGGAAATGAAACTTACAGAAAACTAGTAATTAGAAGTGCATGTACACTCCGCATATTATTTATAATTAATAAGCGGAGTACACATAATTCCTCTTGGGAGTCATGAGCAATTCTTTTGAGATAATTACTGAGATCTTAAATTCATTTATTCTGTCTGTGTGTTTTTTTTTCTCCATATACACACGTGCAGAACAGAGTATCAGTGGCTGGAAATGGGAGAGAGAGCTATCAGTAATGGAGACAAATATTCCTCAAATCCCTTCAGACAATACATAATTCATTACATATGGGTTTGAATTATATATATTGATCATCAAATATTTACAATATTTGCGTTTCTTTTTTTTCTTTGAAACAAGGGGTGCTGGATGTACTTTCTTTGCATTGGCTTCATGTATGGAGAGAAAAAAAGAGATAACGTGGGATTCTGGTTTCACAGGGATGGCTTCAAAACGACTGTCTTCCTTCAACTCATGAATTTTTAAACTACATTAATAGATCCTGCTTTCCATCTATCTTTATGTATTCATTTGCTGGTAACTTTTACTTTATGCGATATAATTTCCCTTCACATAAATAAATATTGCTTATTCTGTCTGAGATAACAGTAAAAGCACTGAGAAGACTGATGGCAAACTAAAATGTAGTAATCAGATGATGAGGGTGTTACAGACCAGAGTTAAACCTTTGTAAGCTCTCAGACACACGCAGACAGACATATGCAGACATTTGTCATCCAAGCCTACCTATATGTCAGACAAACACATCTGCTTGATCTCTGTGGATTTTCAGCCAGGAGATATGGGTGGTGTACACATTCAGTTTTACAATATATTTCAATCCAGTCCAACAGGCATAAAAATAAATACGCTTTGTGAAGCTTCACAATATTCTTTAAGATGTTCATTGTTTTGTCCACCCCTGTTGAAATTGCCCAAATGAATAGTGGATTAATTCCTCCCAAATAGATGGATTTGGTGACGATAAGAAGCAGATTAACTCTGTGTCAGTGAGAGAAGAGAGAGGGGGGAGAGAGAGTATCAGGCGAGGTTATAATTCTTTTTAAAAGAGATTAAACCTTTATTTCGGCAAACATCTTACTCAGGAGTGATCCCTCTTGCATACACACACACGTGCTTGTAGGGGAGTGCGATTGGGAAGTGGGCCAGCTTAGAGGGATGGAGGGAAGACACCTACTGGGGAGGGGGGAGAAATAGCAAATAGGACAGATGTAAGGCCATAGTGGGTCAGATAACGCTTCACTGATGGAGACAGAAAGAAATCTGATCCTCTGATACTTTTTCACCCATTCTCCCTCTCTCTCTCAGTTTCTCTGTATGAGACTACCTCTCTCTCTCTCTGTGTCATGGGGCCACTGAGTCTTGCAGTCAAGCGTGCAGCTGTCAGCCACTTTGTAACAGGTCAGCAATACGCAACCCCTCCATCACCAAGAAAATCACGCTGCATACAAGGGGTGTAATGGCACATAAAATACAATTTTTGGTGCATTTTACAGCAGAAAATGTTATAATAATAAGGTAAAGGTTAAAGGTTACTGTGTAACTATTTTCAAATTTTAAAGTTTATTATTGTACTGTAGATGATCATTTACACTAAACTGCAGGTCAACATAGCACACGTGAAGAAACACTACAGCAGGGCTCAAGCTTTGGGGGGGCTGAAGGCTGCAGACCCGTGATATACTTACTTTCTTTCAATTTTCTTGGAAGCAACCAGCTAGACTAGGAGCTAGATAAGTGTCACGGTCCATGAAAAAAAAATGTGATAAGAGTTTATAATAAAGGAACCTGATTAGTTATAAAAAAGAAAAAAGTGTCAAAATTTAAAAGGAACTAGATAAGAGGCATTCATGAATGATAAACGGACAAGAGGATTAAAGGAGCGATAGTGGATTACTGCCACTGCCATGTTACTTCTGAATGCTTCACGGGTCGTATGTACGTGAATAGTACCGTTACGGCCATGAGTTTAAGAGTACAGAGCAGTGAGTAGGTTGATGCTTTGTTTGTTTCCTGCCCACGTGCAATGGCACAAATGCACGTCTAACCAACAGATTTGCAATAACACTGTAACACTGACTAACACTTTACATTACAGGAAGATTAAAGTTGAAAATTGTACCCTTTGGGAGCCTTTGAGAGATAATCAGCAAACTAATATAGGTTTTGTTGTCAATTAAATAGATTTAAAAGATGATATTTTATGGAAATCAGCTTTTTGGTCTGTCACTTACTAAATATACCAACAGATTCAGTCACCTGGGAAAAAGCCTGGCTGGAAAACCTATTTATTCATGATAAAAGGTTGCATTAGAAGAGTATTAATATAGGCATAGAGTTTATCTCCTAAAAACTTTCCCCCAAGGAAAGAGTGTATATGGGTTCAGGGCCTCTTTCAACCTCCATTGCCTCGGTAATGGCCAAAAATGAGCTAATGAGAAAATGTTGTTTTTCTTCTCTGTGGGAAACCAAGAATAAGATCATCTGATATGAAATGAAAATCACACAACACCCTAATATACGACATTTAGATTGTGGGACAATGCACGGACATCCAACAGAAAAAATAAAACAGCAGGAGCAACAAAGGGTGAAGATTTCATGAGGAGCGAGTAGGATGGGATACACAAGTGATAAAAAAATGAAGGGGAAGGGAAGAAGCAGGCTGTTGTGTCAGATGGACAGGCAGATGGTCGGAGGGTGCGATTCCAATCAGCCTGGTGACAGGGGTGAATCCTAAAACACTAAATCCAAAGAAATCCGTATGATAAAAACACACACATACTGTATCCTCACTATCCTCACAGCTAAAGGTTACAGTAAGCCCTCCTCTCACTAAAAACCACCATTTTATCTCCTACAAACAGTCACTTGCTCTCGAGCACGACAGCAAATTTCTGACAATAATTTCACACACAAGTCTGAATACATTTTAGAGTTCTTATGAAGTCATTGGATATTTTTGCCCCCAGCTGATTTTCATGTTAGAGTGACAAGTCAGTATTTAAAAAAGTAACTTGTAGCTGGAACTGATACTATGTGAAGATACTTCTGGCTGCTGCCTTATTTCCCAAAGGGTCGTCAAAGTGGATGGATCCACATAGTTGATTTGTCAAGGATTTCACGCCAGATGCCCTTCCTGATGCAGCTCTCCCTTTTATCCAGGCTTGAGACCGCCACTAGGTTGGATTTCTGTCTCCTCCCAGAATTGAACCAGTGATCTTTATGTAACTGACTAAAATTAACCTCATCTATTGATGAACTGTAGGTGACATAATAATGTAATGGCTCTTCACCCCAAAGAGCCAGTCACCTTTTTTTGTAACAGGTAAATGGGGAATCAAACGTTAATTACGTTATGCAAAAATCACCTTTCAGCCAAGGTTCACGGCAGCTACATTTATGTCCTGTCAATGATATGAATGAAAGGTATAGATAAGTGTTTTATTGCCCTCTGTTGGTATGATTAACACAGACTGACCATGCTTGCATTCTAGTTTGAGCCACAAATTAAATAAATGCAGTATTTTGTGAAACTGTGCCCAGAATTGCTCAGAACATGACAGAACTGAAAAATACTATTGCATCATTATTACTGGGTATGTACAGTATGTCCCGTTTGGTCAGTGAGGGATGGATGGCTTGTCAGTATCATCGTTGAGCCGCAGCTGCTTGTTGACATCATTACCACGGGACAGCTGAGAGCAGCTGCAAGAGCCCCAGAGACAAGCGAGAGAGGGAAGCTTAGGTCATCGACCCAAACTGACCGCCCAAATCTTTTCACCTTTCTCCGTCTCTTGTGTTTCTCTCGTGTTGTCATTTTGTGTCTTTATATAAACCACAACCTTCTCCTGAACTAACATACTGGAAAACACTGGAATGCTCCCAAACACTCAAGCATCAGAAGCAGACTGCCATCATTAATGTGTTTCAGAGACTAGAACGTGCACCCAGCCAACAAGGATTAGCTTTTTTAGTATCTCTCTCACACACGCACAGACAGATATGCACATCCTACAACGGGCCATATACTGAATTTACTGTACATACACACTTGCACAGTGTTGCTTGGATAACAAAAGTATATGTTTATTCCTGGTTTTAGTGATGGTGGGAATCAATGACTGTAGAAAACAGTACAGTTGTTGGTGGGAATATAAATTACAGTAACACATTGAGGGGCTGCACTTACCTTTTGTGAAAAAAATATATCAATTCTCAACATTTTCATCATCACATTTCAGTATGAAGACTTGGTGTAGAGTATTGATGTAATCGAATTACAGTACGTATCCAGGAAATTAATGTTAGTCAGTAAAATATCCTCTGAAGCGTCTGAAACATGTGTGTGTGTGTGTGTGTGTGTGTGTGTGTGTGTGTGTACGTGTGTGCGCGTGTATCAAAGTAGTCTGGCCAAGATCACAAACCAAGAGGAAGCTATACTGCTGGTGCAGACGGACACATGCAGACACACACACCTTCCTCCATCTGTCTACTCAATCAGGTCAATCATAACTTCATTCATGCAGAGAAAAAAGGAGAGACTGGATCAGGTCCCCCACTGTGGCTAACACACCATGTGAACAGAGCTGCTTTGGACCAGATTACACTGGAGTGAATGGGATTGTAATAAACTGAACTGGATCATGTGAGTCTCAAACTGATTATGCTGAATTAGTGGATTATTTAGAACTGGATTATACTGGATAGATTAAGACTGTAGCAGAGGAAATAGGAATACATGACAGTGGATTAAAGGCGGAATCAGATTATACTAAACTGAATGAATCAGTGAGCTTGGTTTAGGTTTACTTGTTTTGCTTAAGTTTGTTTATTATTCTTTTTTTTTTTTTTTCAGATGCATTCACTGAGCTAACCATGATTTTTGTGATTTCCTGCTGGTGTAGCGTATGCTACTTTCTCTTCATGATGAGACTCTTATCACGACAGACACTCCCTGGTCTGTCTTTCTCCTCTGATCAGCACCAGCATGTCTACAGAGAAAAAAAACAAGATCTGCAAATACAAAGTTCAGCTTTTGTCTCTGCCACATGTAAGCCATGTATCATGGGGTGTGGAAAGTATTAAACATATGCTAAGTTAAATCCCTTGAACCTTGATCTGTTTTGAAATAAAATAGTAAACACTACAATAAATAGCACAGTCTCAGGAGCGGGATTTCATGAATTTTCCTCAATTATGACTGGACTCTTGAATACTGAATGTCTCTTACATTGTTTGAGCATAAGTTCATGTAAAAAAGAGTTCAGGATGGTCTAAGAGTTGAACAGTGTCACACTGAGGCAATAAGATGATGCACATGCAATGGAATGACTGAAAGTCTCAAAAAAGCAAAACTCTATCACAGAGATATCAAGTATAGCAGGTTTACCAATATGAACATACAATAAAATGCAATAAGAATAAAAAAAATGATAGGAAGAGGAACGTATTTGAGATAAATGCTTTATCGAGTCACCATGTCATTGTACTGAGTAGGAATGGCCTTAAGTAGAAGTTTTGTGAAATAAATTCCTTATGAAAAGACCATAATCACCAATGCATTTACAGTATTCATCTAACAAGTACTATAGTCCAAGCTTGATATCACATCCCTGTGTGCTTTAGAATATCTGAGTTAATTAAATACTCATATAGTATGCTCCCTGCTTTATTGCCCAGTAACAGCGTGCTGCTCAGTCCCTGACCTCCAGAAAACTCTAAAGTTTCTCCACTGGGATCAACAGAAGAGCTCATAATTATCTGGAGTTAATTGGTTTAGTTCATTACATTTCACTGTGCTCTTTTTGAACGGTTCTGTGAAATACTTCACTCAGATGGCTGGCCAAACAGAGATAGCTAAGGATAGACGCAAACACACACAGGGAGCTCAAATACCACATATAGGAAAGCCTCAGCCCTGCAAGCAATGTAGGCTGGCTCCAAACGTCTCTCACTCTGAACGCACACACAGATGACTGTAGACCACCAGAGAGACAACAGACTGTCCCACCTGTCCACTCATGGACCACCAGCGGCTAATGGATCACTGTGTGTTGATGTGCTCTGGAGCAAAAAGTGACACCATGAAAATCAAGTCAGTTTTTCTTTTTTTCTTTTTTTTTGTTATCTGCACAACCATATACGTGTGTTGTTCTGCCTCGTGAGCCACACGCCAGTCATAGGATTCAATTATGACGAACAAGAGATCTTTATTCACGATTGACAACAGCAACACACACAAACATCTGCATAGTTTCAGAGCCATCTGTTGTTACAACTGCTCAATCAGCCCGATGTGTGTCTGTGTGTCTGAGTGTGAATGTCACACATCTTCCATTTAGACATAAACCATTGTCTTCTGAATGTGTGCGTGTGGTTTCCGAGAGTATGTGCAGCTTGTGGCGGGGAATGCAGCCTGTCTGTGAAAAGGAATGTCAGTCAGCAGAAACTCACCGCTTTATCATAGCAGGAGCAAACACACAAACTTTAACCCAAAAGCTGTCAAAAAAACACATATTCATTGTGACAGTTACAGGAGGAATCTTGGAAGGATTTCAACAATGTAAGGAGTAAATCACTGCTCATACGATAATGGCTGTCATTTCTCTGTAAACTGTGTGTGGCTCTGCTTTTTGTGATCAACTTTTTATGGGCTTAACAATGCAAAAACTGACAAAAAAAAAAAGATAGTAGGAGCCAGATGCCGACATCCCAACACAACAAAGCGCAAATCAATAAATAAACAAGTTGATACTTGCCATCATCATTGCATATGTTGAAGCACTATCAGTGAGACTGCTCAGAATGACAGGGAACTGTCAGGACCAGTGTGTTGCAAATGAGAGCACCGCCTACAGAAACATCTAACAAAACAGTCAGGTCAAAAAACCTGATATGTCCAAATCGTGTTAATTACTTGCACAATTAATTGTACTTTCATCAGGTTTTGAATAATAATAACTACTAATAATTTATCTGATTAGTAAAGTTTACAGGGAATAAACCAAACGATGAGCAGATGATCACAAAAAAAGCATGAAAGATTATATTTGAGGGTTACTAATACGACTACGTTATTATGTACAACTGATAAGCTTTATCAGTTTTTCTCACTACCCTTCTTTCTCCCATTATTGCTTATTTGTCTCTACTTTTCCTATCTTAACTTTAAAATAACACTTTGTGTTATACATTTTTTAATTTTGTGTTTGATTAGGCTGAAATCACGCAGGCCTCGAGACCTGTTGTTGGTCTCCTGCCCACAACTTGTCTTGAGTATTTCCCAACTACTTGTTGGTTGCAAAGAGGTGTACAGTGCTGCACTGAGAACCTCCTTCCGATTGGTTTGGTTGCTAGTCACCATTCATAGTTTGTGTGGAAGACACTGGCTTGTCTGCAAACACTTGCCGAGTTGTACTGAAACTAAAAAGTGTGACATCAAATGGAAAACGAGACTGCCTTAATTGGCAATTTTCTAACCTCTAGCAACCACTCAACAGCTGGTCGAAGAATAAACATCTCTCCCTAGCAAGGTCATCAGTCTCAGGCTAGTATGACTGAGACATTACTTCCAAAATTTTCTTCATAATAAAATGTCACAGTTTTAAAGTCTTTCAAGCCTCCTTCACAGGTTTTTTGAATGAACAGTAATTGCCCTGTACAAGTAAGAGTTTATGAAACTTAATTTTAAGTACTACAAAACTATTGAGACACAACAGATTCACATCAGCCGCTACCATCAATGAATGCCATCTTTTTTTGCATTTTAAGTTGTGATGTTATCTCTGGTTTCCGTTTTACGCTCTAAATCTAATCCTCTGTTCAGATGCTTGTAAACCCTGACATGAATACAAACAGTGAATACAGAGGAAATTAACTGCTTCTACTTTTGGTATTAGCAGTTGTCAACAAACAGCAGTGTTAGTGTACATTTATGCATGTCTGTGTGTGCACATTTGTGCCTTTATATAGGCACTAAGGGACATGAGTGACTTATCTGGGACAGAGACATCACAGGGAACAACAGCAGCAGAAATTCAATTTTCTGGTGGCGATAGAATAGGGAGAGAGAGCATGACTGAATAGGTGTGACTGCAGAGGTTTTCCTTTAATACATCCAACATCATACAACACAAACAGAAGAACAGGCCGCCAGGAAAAGCCTTCCTGCTGACATCGTTTTATGTCTTAAAAAAACTGCGTGAGAAAGTGTGGATGTGTAAAGCTGCAGCAGCTGAATTCAGCAGATATAAATGAGCACTGTAGTGTCACTCAAAACAAGAGAAAAGATGAAAAAAGAGAGAGCAAGAGAGTGCAGAGAACAAAGAGGAAATAAAAAAAAAAAGAGTGGGAGCAACAGAGAGTGGACATCAGTCAGTTGAGGTGAATAGCTCCATTTTTTTTCCAGCATGTTTTAACTTCAGGGTATATTAATGTAGTTTTCTCTTAGCAGTCATCTTGAAGTGTACTTAACTCATGCAAATCCCCCAGGGGTGCTACATAGGGTTTGCAGCCATACATCAGGAGCCCTGTGAAGGGCTGGAGCCTGGTCCTAAAGTTCAGTGGACAAAGCACAAATGCAGTACCACACCTTGGAATAAGTCACAGTCGCTGTGAGTCAGTGAAACCTGTTGGTCACTGTAGGTGGCAAGAATACGTTTCCATAAATGTACTTTAAACTTTGCTGCAGTGTTGCAGCACAGTTTAAATTTGGAGCACCAAAACCAAACCTTCTGTACTCAAAGTAATATATATATAGATACCTCAGTGAGACAGTGTGTCTTCTTCTGAGTGTGAGACAGTAAAACTTGGCAGTTTTGCAAAGATATAGAACTCACAGCAAGAATGATGCTAAAGTTACATCCCCTAGAATATGACACCTTCAAGTGTCAGTAGATTTTCTTCAAATACTAACTAGATATCTTATAGGGGTGTGTGGAAAAGGTGGAAAAATGTTGAATTTCACAGAAAAATGAGTAGGCATAACAGTTCTCATAATACAAACGTGTTTTTACAGGAGCTGTCAGCATTACTTTGGTTAGGGTTTCAAACAAAAACAGTGCATTACTGCTAATTACACAAACATTATGTAAGGGACTGTTATTAAGTGCAGTTGAAACTCAGAACTTTTTGAAGTTTGTCACTGTGCAGGTGTGAAGGGTGAGAAAACAAGCTGGCATTATCACACATTACCAGCGTGAGTCATTATACCAGTTACATCAGCTCTTCTCTTCCCCTGTGAAAGCAGTGCTCTCCCATCACGATGTACTGAGAGTCTGCTGATGGAAAGTACAGGAGAGTTTCTCCTGAAAGGAAACTTGGCCAGGAAGTGCAGTGTTGCAAGATGAAATACAGAACAGTGCAAATATGCTGGCAGGGAGAAATTGTGTCTCCACTATCCAGAGGTCATCATGATTTACAACGATTTACAGCAACCATACAATAACCAGATCTGCAGTTCCGAGTAAAACTGTGGAATAACAAAAATAAATGAATAAATAAAAATATAGCATTGTGCAAAAGAACTCCTCATTTCTTTATATTTTGCTTCCAAGATGCTGGACTTCTATTTTTTCTTTCAATTTTTTACTCCAGTCTTTGTATCTGATCATTTTCATCATTTTTTTAGTTTTTTGTTAAGCCACATAACACTGGTCTATTAATCATTCAAGCATAAAAATGGCATCTAACCAGTGTTGTGTCTACACATAGCAAAATGTTCCCATTAGTACTTAGTTCATTAGCTGAATCCACAAAAGACATTTTGACAGGCGTAAAATAATATGTTTGACACAACAAGGCGATTCCCAAAGAACTGGGATATCATAGAACAGCGTTCAGCACATTCTTTATAAATATTTGAAAATTGGACACGTAGAGGATAAATGAAGAAGTGGCAAGCCTAATAAAAGCACCTGATTTGCTAGTATACCTGGATCGAAAAACACACAGTCATGGATTGGCCTACCCAGAGCCCGGACCTCAGCATTATTGAAGCAGTGTAGGATCATCTTGAAAGAGAACATAAGAAAATACAGCCAGAGAAGAGCTTTGGAATTTCCTCTAAGCCTGGATAATTATTCCTGAAAACTACTTAAAGAAATTACAAAAAGCCTGCCTCAGACACTTTTTTTTTTTTGCTTTATATATATTTTCTCTCCCTGTATGTTTGAAGGTTTCAGTAAATCACTGTACTTATTTCCCATTTTCCAAGCAAAATCTAACAAAAAGAGGGGTGTTACAAGGCCATTGCACAGTACTGCAAACATAAAGTAAATACATTTATTTATGTGTTGCGTTACATCAACATAAAACTAACAACAACAGCAATAAAACAAATCAACAATACAGAAAAATGCAAATGTAAATTAAATAAAAGGCTATTATCTTTCCTATTATCTTAACTTTTTCCTTATATGGTTATCAAGGTTGAATATTTCTACATATATTATTATGTTAGCTAGGAAACGAGATAACGATGAGTAAATTTGCACATCTGTTACACACACACACCGTTGTTTTCAGTCTCATAATTATGAAACTTATAGTTTAATATCTCTGGCAATCATCCAAACACTGCTTCAGGCACCAAATACCCTGGTGGTACTGAATGAAAGTAATGGAAGTATTTCTAGGCGGCTTGATGATATTTGAGGCATAAACCGCTTTACTTTGCTGAAAAGTGAAATCTAACCAGACAGTTTAATTGGTGCAATGAAACAGAGGTTTGTGTGTGCACAGTCATGTATTATATGTGGCTCAGGGCTCCCTAACTGATCTTGATGAACACTGCTCCCTTCAGCTAAAAGGTAAAGCCTCCACGTGGTATGCCAACTGCAGGAATGAAAAAAAATATCTCAAGTATGCGTCCCTTGGAATACTGCTACAACCACACTTTGATAACAACACATTACATTCATTACATTCTACATTCTTCTTCTGCAACTACGTGTGTCAACTGTATTGTTTCTAAAGCTTAATTCACTCACCAAAATAACACAAAACATACTCATAAAGTTACAGAGGAGGGCTGGCAGTTTTGACGTTTGGCTGAGTGACTGACCACAAGGTGATTTAGGTTGAAGAAACATTGGGCTATGTGTATAAATGTCCTGCAATAATGTTAATAAATGTTTTATTGCGTAATCACTGTATAAGCAAACTATAAGTATTACTTCATCATATTTTGTATGGCGCTGTTATAACGCTTTATTGTATTTCAAGTGTCTCCAACTGTGTAATGATCCAACTAAAAGCTTGTAAAACTGGCCTCAAAGCAGCTTTTGCGGTTGTAGGTTTCCATCTTCATAAAGCATGGCACCGACATCCATTGATTTTCAATCCATTCCAAAGGACCTGCCAACCTTACCCACAATTATATATCACTTTAACAACAGTGTTGTTACCAAGCAGCACCGTGAACCTGAGCTGGGTACTGGGAAGACTGGGGGAAAAAGAACAAGAGGCATAAATGAGTGTGAGACAGAAATGTGCTATGTGTTGATAAAGGCAGAAATGGGGTTAATGTAGGAAAGAATGCGCTTTCAGAGAGGAAAAGGGAAAGCCATGGCTGCAGGGTCTGACATTGCCCCAGTTTTGCTACAGAGCCAGAATCTCCTGTGGCTCTCCAACACATTTCTACCCAGTTGATTAATGCTGCCATCACAACCATCGCCAGTCTCTTTGAAGACTGAAAAAAAGAAACTATGATGATCCACATAAAATATCTGCTCATCACAGCTCTCCGTTTCAGCCTAGTTTTAGTGTTGATTGCCTGAGAAAAAAAAGTTCCGGGACATGCTGGCATCCTGGTGGAATTAGGGCATGAAGGTACACTACGCTGCTTCAGGATGGTGTGTGACGAACGTATTTTATAGCTGGAGCAAGAATTGGTTAAAATGGTTGTCAGAAAATTTATTGGACTGGATTCTGTGCAGTAAGTGATTTCAAATTGGAAGTTCTCTAGTGTGAAAGATGTTTAATTTGTCACTTCCTGTGAGAAAAAGATTTCACTCCAAAAGCTCTCAGTGTGTCTGACTGATTTGGCTTTGCATGATTATATGTAAATGTTTAGCAGCTTGGATAGAAGACAATATTGCCTCAACTTAGTTCTTATGGCAACCAAAGCCTAAGGGGGAAAAAAAGAAAATTTGAGGTACCTTTGAGGTAAAGGCTTCAAATCTGAGCCTAAACTGACCCCCTGCCAGGTCAGTGCATCAAGGATTTTATTTGTTTGTTTGTTTTTAATTTTGAGGCAAAAGCCACAACCATTAAGTTTGTTAATGTCTCTGTAAGTTGTAGTGTAAGTTTGCTAATGCTGCTGGCACAATAGCTCAGTTCTAGTTTGCAATCCAGCTTTTTTTCTGCACATCCATCACTGTATGGTTTGCAAACAGGTATACAACGGGCCCATCACACCCTGGAAAGGCACTACAGATTACTGTACATTAAAACAACCAGACTTCTGTACAGTTTCCACAAGGCATTACTTTGATGAACACTTAAATCACTCACATAATGTCTGTACTTATCTACCATATCTGCCACTGAATTAAAAGCAAAACCACCACGCAAATGTAAAGTTTGTGCTACAGCTGCCCTCATTTTTACCAAAATCATTTTTTTTATGCTTCTGTAATGGTTAATCCAGTATTATGTGCAAGCTGTTTCAAAGAAACGATATAATTTTTCTCAATGATAAATTGTCAAATTGACTGTTTTCCCAAAAAGCAGAGAAAATAGTGAAGCCTGTTATTATTTTTTGATTAACATACCAAATTATAGTTATATACTTGTGAACAGAAAAAATGGGTTTCATCGTGGTGGAATATTACGCTTGATACATTTCTGACGTCTTACAGAAGTCCAGAGTTTGTGTCGGCTCATTGACAGATTTCTAAAATAATTGTTTTTCCCTTGTTTTTAAGACAGGTGGTCTAATACATTTGTTAGGAACTGTGCATACACACTGGCAAGTCCTCATGTGTATGTAATAACCAGTTATTCATCCATTATTTATTCCATAATTATTCCTGCATCTTTGCACCATTACACACAAAAATAGTTGCCTGAAAATGTAAGTTTGTTATTTTCTGTGTTGTCTGTACTGCACCGGAGCCCAATTCCTTGTATACGTACACATACTTGGCCAAAAAGCTGATTCTGATTATTACCCTACTTCTCCTCCATTAATCACATTTCCATAAAAACAGCTCAAATAAACCCATGAAAAGTTAAAAAAGAGAGCTTAAAGAAGATAGTCATCCACTGATGTTGACTAATGAAGGTGCATTAATTATTAATCACTGTAAGGTTTAAACAGGGTTTTGTGCCCTCCCACTACTTAATAAACATCGATTTCATATATCTGTTCATGCTGGAAGTGAGGAAGAAACTCCTTTTCTCTCTTTGTGTCTCACCGTGTCCGAGCTGCCACACAATTAGCAATTAGCTTTATAGCAAGTCGATATCAAGTGCAACATTAAGTTGAAATAATAACCAGATCCCCAACATACACAAACATAACCCTCTGAGTCCAGCAACTTTTCTGGCACAGCCCTGCCACATGAGCATTTAAAGCAATCCATACACGTTTAAGAAATAGCAGCGCATAGGTTCTTTATGAATTACTCTGGGCAAGCAGCTATTTGATTCTTTAAACTTTCACTTACTATACACTTACTATACTGTTCCTCTCTAATGTGACTAAGACGTTTTTGTCTTCCCAAACTCTGAGATTTTTTGTGTCCAACAAAGAACTCCTAACTTCTCAGCCTGCTGCACTATCAAATTTCAAAGCTGTGTTAAACAGGAAATTAGAAAAATATGCGTCATGGCTTATAATCACAGTCATCATGACAGTAAAAAAGAAGAAACAAATGTATCTAAAGCCAGTTTTAACAAACTGTCGCACATGTTTACTTTAAAAGATGATGAGGGTCAAAAGTAAGTACCACAGATACACTGTTAGCTTTCCCACAAGTGTTGATATTACATGTGTGTAAAAAGGGCTTAATCTTAATCATATTACACCACACATTCTTAAACTTTCAACACAAAATGGACAAGCTACAAGGCTGCTTTACTCAGTTAATATAAAAGTCAGTTACTGTACATTTTATGCGATTTCCTGATGACAGCGATGTACAGTTGGTGCCAGAGAACAGCAAGATGACCTGTGGTGTTTTAATAGAGCTGGCAGGACTAGGCAAAGGAAGCGTAAGATGAACTTGGATCTCGGCCAACTGTCTGAGGAGGGATGAAGAGAATGAATGAAGAGCTAAGTGGAGAAGTGGCTGCAATCATTCTGTGAAAGTCCCTCTACGAGTGGACAAACATCAGTCAAAGGCAGAGATTAGAGTAATGAAAGAGAGAATGCAGAAAGAGGGGAATATGAAATCATGTAAGATGACAGTGATGCACAGTGGCAGAGTGAGACACAGAGGAGTTTAGCATTCAGACAGAACACTGTTTAAACTTTGAGTTTAAAGAGTGTCAACATTTGTTCCAGTTACTTGAAGAGATAGCAGATGGCAGAATAGATCCAGCACCTTCTACTGTTAGCAGCTGTGACAGCAAGGCTAGTATTGTTTTCCTAGTGAGTCTCTGTGTGTCTCATCTTGACAAAATATGGACACTGTAAATGCAGTTGGCTGCCTTAGAAAAATTAAATAGTGGATTAAACTTAATTTAGGAGTCATTTTATTTTTACTTGCTTACAGTATGTTTTCTCAACTATTTACCTGCATACTCGTTTCGTTAAATCAGATATACTTGATTTGCATGGGTTGTTCCACACGGGTAAGCGCAGAGACTCATGGGATTGATATTAAGGTTAACATCATAAATTTAGAAGTTGTGGTGGTTATTTCCATCCATCTATCTTCTTAACTGCTTATCGAGTTCAGGGTCATGAGGACGCTGGAACCTTTCCCAGTTTTTACTGGGCAAAAGGCTGGGGACACTCTGGACAGGTCACCAGGCTGGTTATTTCCATTATGATGTATTTCACTAATTACGTTTAAGTTTCAGCTGGCAGCAGACCACCACTGAGCACTGAAAATGAATCTCCCTGTATATTTGTTCACCTGTTAGGTATTCAGTTTTCAGTTTAGGGATTTTGATGTTAGTTTAACTGATTCTTTTTTCATTTGGAAATATAAACTTGGGTTGGCAATCTTATGTACGTCTCACCGTCTCATGTTTAATATGGTCTAATGAAAAATGTGAGGACAGGATTGCCTCACAATAAGTTCTTATTCTCTATGGGAGATGCACAGCTTTCATTCTGTCTCTGCTCTGTTCAACAGTAGAGTGAACAACAATGTCTTTTTTTGTTCCTTACAATCTCTCTTCTTGATTATTATACATGTTAATGTAGCGAAAAATCATAGCAAAACCACTGCAGGAGATATTCCCCTTTCAATATGTAGTGCTTATTGCTTTCAAAGCTCCAAATCCCAAAAATAATGGCAGGCTGTTCAAGCCCTACTAATCATATTTTAGTGCAATCTAGCAGGTGTTTGTGTGTCGATCATTTGTGCCAATGTGTCTTAGTAATGCGCAGTCACACAGGCCTAAAGAGTGGTCTGCGACTAACTGGTAAGCAGTGGCTGCTAGGAGACAATGTGTATTCCCCAACAGGGGTTTGCAAGTGATACTGGCAGTTGCTGGAAGTCGATATGAAATCAGTCGCTAAAACCCATTTGCACAGGCCTACAGGCCAGTCAGTTAACAGCTGGTCACTTCGGGAAACGTGTGTATTCCGCGACTGTTTAGTAAGTGTTTTCTGGAGGTTGATGGGAGTCGCTAGTCTGAACTTCATCTGAAAGAGGTACACAGTGCTGCATAGTCACCCATAGTTTACACTGCAGATGTTGATCTGACAGCAAATGCTAGCGGACTACTTGCAAAGTGCAATCAAACTGTGAAAAAAAAAACAGGAACAGAAACCACCTCTCGAAACGTGTTGGCTGCAGCAGCAAGGCACAACTTCTACCTCGAATGGTCTTTGTTTCTGGTTTAGTTTGCACTTCTTCAAGTTTCACTAAACCTCAGAGAGTACAATGGTGAGTGTTTGCAGACAAGTTTGCGTCTTTCATGCAAATGATGGGCAAACACGGCAATCTCCTTGCAACCAAAGCAATCACAAGGAGGTTTTTGGTCCAGCATCAGTTTTGTGACTGACTTCACCAAGTATCAGCCAGAAGCCTTTAGTAACTGATTGGGGAATACACATTTTTCCCTAGTGACCAGTGGTTTCCAGATGTTCTCTAACCGGTCTCTAGGCCTGTGTAACACCCATCGCTATAATAACTTCAATGGCCTTAAAACTGATTCTACATGTTTCTAGAACTATTGTCACCCTTAATATCTTGATTATATTTCAGTATGCAATAATGGCTATCACTCAGGACAAGTTTGTTTAGACTTGAAGTTACACTAGCCTTTACAGAGAAAATTTTACACTGGTGATACCTTGAAATTTGTGATTTCCCACAATATAATGAAATGTCTGTATCTGGAGGACTAAATGTCAAAGAAACGTTCACTATTATAAGCACGGACCCAGAGATTTTGCTAAACAACAAACCCTCCCTCCTTTTTTATGAAGAGATAAAATTTGTAAGACTGGTCTGTGCATGTTGCGAGAGTAATGTCCCTGTTGATACATCTCATCTTCTCCCTCTCCCTCTTTACTTCAATTTCTGTTTCTTAAAATAAGCCCTATGTAAAGCCATAAAATATCTGATAAAGAGGAAAGCGGCAGTGAGTTTAATGTCTTTGTAGAGTCTACAGGATTTTATGTTTATTGTCTCTACCAGTGTTTCCATTGTTCCCAGTCTACACAGCTGGAAAAAAACGATGGTATTTGACCTCACTTCTCTGTGCTTACATAATCCCTGTCCCGAAGAGAGAAAACTGCCAGATCCTTCTTACACATACACACACACACACATAAACACACCAGACCCAAAGCCAAAAATTCACAACATAACTGCCACTAGGCTTTCATGCTTTTCTTCCAGCTTTAACCCCCCACCCCCAGATACACACCCTTCCCCTCTAACACACTACCATGACGAGTTTCTAAACTTCTAAGCACACAGGCAACAACAAAAGTTTGAGAAATCCTACTTAAAAACATAAAGCAGCCAAGAAACACACATACATACACATAGCAATTTCTTTACTGTAAGTACACACACAAACCAACACCAAACACCACACACGTATGCATATGCCAATTCAAATACGCACACATAGTATTTATGCACACACACGCATAGACTCAAAGACAGAGCCAGGAGTAGATGTTTGGACACAGACGTCAGAGTGGAAAGCTGATCACAGCTGTACTGTAGCCATGAACACTGAGGATCAGTGTCCTGAAATAACCGGCAATGCTTTTATATGACCCCAAAATTTTATATGCATGCAGAAGAATATCACATTCATTTACACTCAGGAAAAAAATAAATAAGAACTCAATATTCCTGTAGCCCCTACACTAATTCTATTATAGATCTTATATATTCATGGTTTTCTGAGTCTGACACCATATTCAGAATATTTTGACAGCTGTTCTATTACACTTTGTGATTTATTAAGGATTCAACGCTGCTTTTAACATAAAATATTCACACTTTAATATCTCATGTGTAAACGAAACAGAGTTCACTATATTTTTCAATGGCGTTTTGTCTCCATACCTTAACTTTTTAAAGACTGGATATAGTTCACAACATTCAAACTGTGGAAAAGTCTACCTGAAATATTTCAGAAAGTACACTGAGTAAAAAAAGGGCACTGTTTATCATTTTCTATGTATTTTATTACCAAAGTGTGACAATAATTTCCTTACTTTCCTTACTCAATTACCACCTACTCACATTGGCTTTTTTCAGTGGTTTTCATCTAATCCTTATACCTGACCATTTTCAGAGAATTTATTCTTTTTCTGCTACACCACTAAACACTAACCTATGAATCATTCAAGCATAAAAAAGGCACCTAGCTCAAGGGATGAAGCAAAGTTGTCTGCACCTAACAGACAACTTATCAAAGAATCAATTAAACTGTTAATTTAGGCACTTTGCAGCCTTAGCAGCCTGTTGTAAAAACACATCATTTACTCTGACTTCTTTAAGTTAATCTATGAAAAATGCCAAAGATAAAACAGTTTGACAGGCATAAAATGGTATTTTTCCACCAACAAGGTGATTCCCAAAGAACTATTAGATGAAAACATGCCGTTTCTCATCATGGTGTGTGGTGTAAACTAGACAAGTGGAGGACAAAGCAGTGGGAAGCCAATAAAAATATCTCAACAGTACTTGAAAGTCACGACCTTAAAAATAGGGAAAAAAAATCCAACAAAATCCTGACACTGGCCCTGAGAGATGCATCTGGTCCTTCAGTTGATCAATCTGCTGTTTGCCAAAGACTCATCACAAATGGTCTCAGTGGAATGGTGATTGTCGAGACTGGCTTCTTGACAGTCAACAGGGAGAAAAGTGTTCCAAAATACACATGAATAGATTACATTTTTGGTTCAAATCACTGTCAATATGTATGTAGGAAGTCAGGAGAGAGGTACAACAGTGAGTGTCTACAGCCATCTGTGAAACACTGCAAACCCTCTGCCACCCTTTAGGGCTGCATTTCAGCCAGTGGTGTTTGGGATCTTGTCAAAATTGATGGAATTATGAACGGAGAAATGCACCGTGCAGAATTTATACTGATGTCAGGAAAAAACAAAACTAGGGTTGACATCAGCAACACTGATTCATGGAGACCTTTGAAAAAAAAAAGGTGTTTTTTTTTCTGCCTAATTTTACACACAGAAAAAGTAAATTTTATTTTAATTGATTACACATTAAACTAAGAACATCAACAGCTCTTGAGAATATTTTTAAAGAAAGGAAGAAATTGTTTCCACACAACTGGTGATGAACTGAAGTCAAGAGCTGTGAAAATGAACAGCAGGTCGATAAAAAGGAAGACCTGTATTCACTGCCATGTTTCCAAATTCTGTTCAAATGTGTCTGCATGTATGCTGTATGTGTGTGCGCTCTGATGTGTCTTCTCTACTCCAGCCAAGGCTCTGTTTCCTGCCAAATCTAAAGTGGGTGGTGGGTGCATTTCAACATCTCTCCATTACAGAGAAAGATGAGGAAGGAGAAGGAGGAGGGGTGGCAGAGGAGGATGGGGGAGGCATTTTTGCAATAAGACAGGAAGGAACTGAAACATATTTACACTTAAGGATACAAGCGCGAGCGCTCATGCGCACACGCACCCATGCAACGTCTGACACCTGAAGATTCTCACCAACGATTCTCTTCCCCCAAGAGAACCGTTCTACTTCTTCAAGCACATCAGTAGTGGAACCTTATCTGATATTACAACAGACATACACACATTACATAGCAGGCTGTTAAAGGAGTCAGCACCAAAGGAAAATGTGCTACAAGTCACAAACTGTTACTTGGAGCACTTTTCCAACATTGCAAAAGAGTACAAATTAAACAGTCCAGGAGAGCAGCAGGGCTGGTTTTGAATGGTGCCAGTTTCACAAGTCAGAAGTCATGTTATGAGACGCCAGTACAGAAACTGTGCCTTTTAATTTACTTAAGATGTGTGGTTATAATCAAGAGAGTGATAGAGTGGGGGCTTCAATTGTGTCTGGTAGTTTTAAATGAAGAAAGAGCATGTGTAATTTATCAAAAATGCAGGGCCTATATAAGGTTTTCTTTTATGTTATTTAAAAAAAAAAACAGCATGCGTGCATAATTTTTACAATTATTAAACTAAAATTAAATTAAGGTTAATAATTTAGGTTCTCTAAAGCACATTTTCTATTCATTATTCCTGTTTTTTAATGCAACCATTAGCTGTTGTAATATGTAAAACCTCACAGATGAAGACAGTAGCTTACGAAATTCCTTTCACTGGGAACAGACTTTGACGGATATGCAATGATTTAATGAAAGACAAAACTCCAAGAAAATTGATTGTGGTTGAACTGTAGAAGAAAGAACTGATTGAGATATTTCTGCGAGGCATTCTGTAATGACAAATTAGAAAGATCCAGAGTTACGCAAAATTGTTTTCACTTTCGTTAAAAATGTTCACAGGGAAACTTTCATTTGATTTCTTTTTAATAATTACAGTTTTAAAAAAATCTGTCTAAAATGTACTTTCCTAGAATAGATTTAAATGCTAATTGGATTTAGATAATAAGGTGCCAATCTTCCATCTAAAACATAATGGCTTGACTAGTGGCCAGTGACTTCTCACCCTTATCTCCATAGTAACAAAAGGAGCAGTAGTGAGGGGGTTAACCTTTAACCCAATGTGTGTGTGTGTGTGTGTGTGTGTGTGTCTAACTGGCTACACTCGTGGGAATGGCAGTCAAGCTCCAAAGCTTGTTTAGGCCTTAACATCCGTTATACATCAACCCCCAAAACTAAACACATCTCCCAGACTGGAACCTGCCCTCTTCTGTCACATCGCTTCCATCCATTGGAACATTATTTGATCCACCTTTCTCCATATCTATACTAGTTAGATGATGGTAGGGTGCAGTATGATATTGGATTTCACAGATTTGGGACAATATAGACACATTAAGATCGACACTATATAATAAAGTTTTATAAAACAGGAATTGGTACTGCACAGATATTATTATAGGCAAAGCTGTCTCACACCAGTAAGCAAGAACAATAAAACCACTGACAGGGGGAAAAGGGTAACACTGATCACCTTGTTACAATACCATATCCTGCAGGGAAACCTTGGCTTCTGGGATTCATGAGGATGTTTCTTTGACACATACCACCCACCTAAACATTTTTGGAGACAAAGAACACCCTCACTTGGATTAAGGTCATAACCAGCTCAGCGAACACAGCATGAATCCAAGGTGTTGATCTAACCCCCAGTCTCCCCAGGTCCCAATCTGATTGAACATCCACAGGATTTCAACCACAGGGGTTCTCCCCCTGCAACCCACGGGACCATAAGATTCAGTAACGTGCCAAAATGAGACATCAATGGGAATCTAAAGATGCCACCCCACTGTGTCCGTGCTTTGAGTGGTCCGAACTGTTTGTCAGTATAAGGAAGGCCCATGCAAAACGTGGCACTTGATTTTAAAACTCTGGGGTGTTTTATGTTTCCAAATGAAACGTGACACTGAAACATATCTAGTCATACAAGGATCAACATTTTTTTTAAATCACCAAAAAAAAATAAAAAAGATTTTTTTTGGAGAGAGCATATATTTAAAGTTAGGTTTCTGTTCTTTGTCTAGTACAGAAATAAATACATTTCCCATGAATCTACTGAAAATGTGAATGAGTAGTTTTGGTTCTGCCCCATATTTTAAAGGAGAGCAAAAAATAAACACTGGTCCACTTTAGGCGGACAAGAATAAAATTGTGGAGGAAACAATACCACAGCACATTCTGGCAAGGAAACGGTTTAAACTACAAGATTCTGGACACACTCTGTGGGCTGCTTAATTGCAAACCATTCAAAATCCCATTGTGCTCAACTGATAAACACAAAAATAAGCATGGGACCATATGCATACTGCAGCTACCACACATTTGTGCAAGCACACCACAAAACAGCATAATTCCATAGATGCCAGAGGAGAACCAGAGTATTAAATGCACTTCTTGCATGTGTGGGGGGGATGGGGACCTTATTTTGCAACTTTATTTGAATTAATTTTATTCTTCTTACTTCAGAAAAAGTGAGCAGAAGATGAAAAGCAATGAGCAGAGAGTCACAGAGGGAAAAGATGTGTTTGTGCAAGTATGTGCTAACAATCTAAGCTGAAAAGGTCGCGCGCACACACAGAGACATAAACATATACGAGCACAGAAAAAGAGAGTGTCTAAAGTGATACTATAATACTCAAGAAGATGATTTGTGTACATCTGTCTGGCTGTGTGCATGTACATCGCTGTGTAGCGTGTGTGCCAGGCCTTCGTTCAGTATTCATGAATTTGGGGGCATAATGTGGAGGTAATGACGAGGAGCTCGTTGTTTGCCGCAGAGATCGGCAGTTTGCAACACTAATGAGT
>VUQG01009839.1:25666-51645 GCA_015106755.1 Etia nguti | reverse complement strand
TGTACTATGTTTGTTATTTCCCTGGGTTTCAGTTATGGTTATCATAGGTTTAGTTCTTAGGTTTTGTTATATGGCTTCCCTGTGTTCCATGTTGTGTCTACTGTGCCTTTCTGTGCCATGTTTCAGGTTCCTATGTTCTGTCTCCCCAGTCGCTGTTAAGTTTACATGTCTAGAGTTCAGTCAGTGTGTTTCCTGTTTTACTTTGAAGGTCCGTGTCTCGTGTCGGTGTTTCTAGTTTTGCTTCCCTTGTCTCGTCCAGCCTGATTACTCCCAGCTGTGCTTTCCTTCTGTGTCTCATTCCCTCGTTATCCCTCCCTGTATTTAAGCCCTGTGTTTCTCTTTGTCAGTGTCATAGTCTCCCTCATGGCTGTGTTTCCCTGCATGTGTCTGTCAGTTTATCCATGTCCCAGTTTAGTCAAGTTTTTCCATGCCATTGTCCAATAAAGCAGCTTTTTGAGTTTAATTCCTGCGTGGTGAGTTTTGCGTTTGGGTCCTTCTCCTGCCTGCACACAGTTGAAACATGACAGACTGTCCTGTTTTGTATAGGACATTATGAATGTGTCCATTCCTATTAGGACAGGCTGCAATTACAGGGTTGCATCTAAAGCATCACAGTGGGAAGGACACACCTCATGGTGTCAGAAAAAAAAAAAGCACACTCAGGACACACGCACGCACACACGCAGGTTGTACAGCATGTCCTTGATGTTGTTCATTAGCTTTGCAGGCAGGCTGGAACAAGACAATGTGAAGAGTGAAGAAGGTGACTTTGTGTTGGCAGGATCCCAGACCTGCTCTGTCTGCTGGTCAGTGATCTGTTACCTGCACTTGCAGGGTTCTGTGTACTGTAGACGTTTTGCTTATCTGTGCATATAATTTTGACCTGGATTTTTTAAAGTTCTGCTGGGTAGAGCTGTCTCCTTTAACACTGCCAAGTTATGGTCGAAATCTCATTAAAAAAACGTTTCCTAAAACACGCAGAAATGACTTACCAGAACTTCATGTTTCTTTTGAGGGTTCGGTAGCACTTTATAATAATGTCACACTATTAAGCATTAGTAAGGTATTTGGAAGTGCTTAATTCATTTTTATATATCATTACTCTTCTCTAGTATGCCATTTATAAATGCAGATATGTTTATCCATCTGTTACTGTTACACGTGTACAGCTATCAGTGCTACTACAGTATATCACTGCTAGTAATAATCCCAGTCATAATCATAATCATAATATATCTGTATTGATAATTTGCATAGTAAGGAGCAGCAATGCTATATAAATGATGAATTAAGCACTTGCTAATACCTTACAAATACCTTAATAAAAATGCTTAATAGCAGCACTTTATAATTCTTATCAAATGAAGAGGATGAAGTGAATTTTCATCCCCTTCATTTGCAGTGAAGGTGTTCACTGAAAGAAAACAGTGCAAAATCAGGGGGGGGGGGTGTTGAGTGGGAATTAAGGCTAGTTAATATAATGAAAACTGTCAGATTTGAACTATAGCAGCTCCTTGACTTTGGGCAATAACTCCTCCCTGACACTGACTTTTCTGTTGAGAAACATGGTCTTTGAGATGAACTAGCACGAGCTGAAACTCACTGCTTGAAGAAGCTAAAGGAACCACATGATCCACAAAAAGCAGAGAGGTGATATCGAGCCCACCAAAGTGGGAATCCTTCGCTACCTGACTACCCCTAGAAATTCTGTCCATTTTATGAACAGAACTGGTGACAAAGGGCAGCTCTGGCGGAGGCCAAATTCCAGAAGAGTTTGATCTACTGCTGGCAATGTAAATCAAGCTCACTGCGGTTGAACTGGGACCCAATAGCCTGTGACAGTGGGTCGATGCATCTCCCATAGGTCACCCTGAGTCATAGGCCCTTTCATAATCCAAAAAACACTTGTAGAGTGACTCTCACAGATCCTCAAGTATCCTCAAAGAGTTAAAGAGTTGTGTGTTCACTGGACAAAAACACATTGTTCCTCCTGAAACTGAGGTTTGACTCTCTTCTCCAGTACCTTAGCAATTCATAGCGCACGGCAGAAGCAGTTGTGTGAAGTCTTTCTAAATTAATTACAATAGTCAGACTATATACTTTATTTGTATCCCATGATATCAATCCTTCTGTGTATGTTTGCCTACAGTAAATACAGTGTTAAAAGAAAAGTGAAGTTGGAGGTTGTAGTATCTCAACTGGGTATTTACTTTTGGTAGTAATTTTACCTTTACCTACGTCAGTGCTTGACCTTTCTTTGTCAATGGCATTGCAATGTCAACAGTTTAATTCTTGTGATAAAACAGGAGAAAAAAAAGACATTAAAAAAGATGATAAAAGAGAAAGAGAAGAAAGAAAACATTAGGATATGCCGATAAGCAGAAACTTGCTTCCCTTAAATAATTTCCATTTCAAAAGCCACCAGCACGAGAAAGCTGCTTCAGCTTTAGCTTGCAAGTGCAAAACAAATGCACGCTGGAAGATGCAGTTTTTCTTATGCATAATTTATTTCTCACTGACACTGTTATTGAACAAATACACATTATGAAGCCTGGCACCTCCTCCTTTGGACTGACACACAGATACATTAAAACCAGTGGCACATAGGACAGCACTTAGGGCAACATTAACAAGCTGAAATTGTCCAGATATTTTACATTATTCCACTGAATTTAGCAATGCTTTTTAATGCCAGTGCAACATAAACATGTTTGTCATTGGGGTCAGACATTTTCCAAAATATGTCACATACTGCATGTGGAACAGCAACATGATACCTGAATCCACAAAATAATTTGATTGGACTGGAATAATCTGAGCCATAATACCGCACGTCAGAAAATTCACAGTGTCATTGCTTTGTCTCTAAACATCCAGCAGGGCATCCTATGATGTAAACAAATTCACTTATGAAATGTCATTGCCATGGATCTAAAAATACAGAAACATTAGACTCCACCAAAACTGAAATAAAATTTATAGATCAGGCTGACAATTGAATTGAACTTTTTTCCTAAACACATAAATTGGCGTGATCTTTTAAAGTCGGGATTGAACCAGCATCCATCCTAATATGGAGCTGGTGTGTCTCTGGTTTCAGTTGCAATTACTTTATATGACCAAGCTTATCATTAAAAAAAAAATTAAAAATTGTCAGTCATATTTACATTAAAAACAATCAGCATCAAGTATATATATTTTTAATATTTAAATTTTAAATAAATCATCAACAACAGTCAATTTCTTATTTAAATTCAGCCTTAACCTGCTACTGGTTCTTCTGAAAGTGGTTTAATATTTATAGCTATTCAAGCCTTTAAAAATAAAAAAAAATTAAAATCTATGAATTTGTTTTACTAATATAACAAACAGCATTAGCAGCCAATGATGTCACTTCAATCAAGGTGGAATGTACATTTTTTTTTTCCAATTTAGGGAAGCCAAGCATTAATTATGAAGAGTTCTGTGCAGTGGTGAACATGTAAATGGAAGAAAAATTCATCTGAACGTTTGTACTACATATAATTTAGATTAGTCTGGATAGTTTAAGTCTGTAACTGCAATGTAAACGTTATCACTGTT
Source organism: Etia nguti (assembly GCA_015106755.1). NCBI lineage: Eukaryota > Metazoa > Chordata > Actinopteri > Cichliformes > Cichlidae > Etia > Etia nguti. The sequence goes on along the minus strand of VUQG01009839.1, from coordinate 48,063 downwards.
GGTCAACTGTGTGTACTCTTTAGCCCAAGCGTGCAGCTTGAATTCATTGATGATTGTCATTTAAGCAATACACTTTTCATTTAGCAGTATGTATGCTCACATATTCCAGTGGCTACTGTTAATTGCATACACATACATTTGTCTGAAGTATGACACTGATTTTCAGCTCCACAACATAAAATAATGGAAAATAATAAACTTTCAAACTTATCTGAAGGCTTTTAAGATTTTATTTGATATCCCACTGGAGGGAGGTTTATTTGCTGTGTGTTGTAAAAAATAAAATAGAAAACATGGCTCATGGTATACAACAACTCTACTGTAAGCCTTCTTGCCATCACAGTTTACAAGCTGAGGTACTTCATAAGGCTTTTTAAAAATTCCTTTAAAAATTGAACACCATAATAAAGACATTTCCAACAGACCATTAATCCTCTGCCCTTTTAATCACCATTCTGCTTCTTTTATATATCCCAAAGTGGGGAGATATTCATTAGTGCATTTGGGTTTCGACCACTAATAGCACTCAGCCATGCAGAGTGTTGTCTGTTTAAGGATTTCTCTTAAAAATTCAACGCTATCTTACTTTGCAAATGATTCCTGGCCCGCTGGAAAAATTGTCCAAAAATCCAAGTCTTAAAATTGTGTTGATAGAATCCTTATTAGCCACACCAGCGACAGACATCACACCTGCCAGCTTGTGGGTTCTTGCAATTTGTTTCAGACGGAAGAAAAAAAAGATTTGCTGGCCAAATTGGCAAATGCAAAAATCTGCTGTGGCCGAATCCTGCAAATGCTTGAGATCCCCTGACTCAGCAGCCCAAAGTTTCTTCTGATCAGACACTTCACATCATCATGATGATACCTCATGATGATCATTCCCAGATTGCTAGGGCAGAATAGCACATTAGCATGCTAACATCTGCATGCACTGTAGCTGTGTGGAGGCTGTTAAACTGCAGCTCTAAATACAAAACATTCAATCCATGAGACAGAACTGAGCCTGAAAACCTTTCTGTCTGAGCTTGGTGTGTTAACAGGTTTTTGGAATGAAAGAATCCTTTATGTAAATCCAAAGTTTTTTGTTAGCAAACAGAATTCACAGCATGGGCTGTCCTCGGGTTTCACTCTCAGGCTACACTTTACTTTTTGCATCACCAGTGGTGAGAATCTAACCAGCGGTGTGACCATCTTTCATTCACCTAACAATTTTTTATTCTGCTGTGTAAGGATTTCATCCTCCCACATGTCTGTTCACATGACCACAGACCCTGTGTTTTGTTATTTCATTTATCCCATCCTTATTCTGCCTTTTTGATATGTCACCTACTGACTTAACCCCGTGCATCCGCAGCCACTGGTTGCATCTGATTTCAGCCCGTTAGGCCATCAGAAATTAGACCCTGGAACTGTTAGGAGCTGCCGGCCTCTCACTGAGCTGAACAGTTTGGACCTGCTACTGCTTGTTCCAACTAGTTAAGTTATTTCCTGAGGATGGTCATCTGTAGACACTCCTCCTTCAAAGCCACCAGTTCAGTCTTGTAGTTGTTGGTCTTGCCTGGATCAGCATACACACAAGGCTGCTTCTTTGTTGACAGCGGTGTGTCCATGGTTACTGAACCAGCATTGAGAATGTCAGCATGGGAAGGAGAAGAAGAGGGCCGCCTGTTGCAGGCCACTGACAGTAAAGCCGAGAGGGCTCGACCGACATCATTCCTAGCTCCCTCGTTAACAAAACAGTACAAAATAGGGTCAGCTACGCAGTTCAGGCTGGTCAATGCCAACGATACATGGTATGCTGCAAACAAGGTTTCCTCTGAGCTGCAGTCACATGGCTTCTGTAAAAACATGACACTCCGCACCAGGAGGAGGACATGATATGGTCCAAAGCAGAACAAAACAATGAGAATCAAACTCAAAGCTAACCGCTGAATTTTGGCCTTTTCCTGGCGCTCTGTTGAGACATTGCAACGCACTGCTGCGAGGATCCCTCGGTAGGCGACCAGCATTGCCGTCCACGGAGCAAGGAAGCCAAGAAATGACCTGTAGAGGTTCATGCCTGCTACCCAGTCCTGCATTGGATATTTCTCAAAGCAGAAGGTGTGATTGAACCGGTCCTGGAAGAGCTCATCATGGAAGAGAGGAGCAGAGTTTGCTACAATCTCAATGATCCACACAATGGTGCTGACGAGGATAGCTGCGGGAAGCAGAGGAGAGGAAAGACAAAGAGAGCAAACATTAAATACTGTGATAACTTCCATTTCTATATCTCCTGTACATATTGGTCACTCTGTGGACGTCCGATTCCCTTACTTATTGAATTTGAGCATTGCAATGTGTGCTGGATCTCGTCCATTTCTTGAATTTCATTCTTGTAACACGGACAAATTATAGGGAAGCATAAAACCTCAGTGTGTATAGTGTATGAACCACAGTGACTTCTGAATGTTGTCCCTCAAACACTACAAGCCACTAGAGTAAGTCTGAGCCATCCATCCATCCATCCATCCATCTAGTCTATTCCCAGTGTCACAGGGTGAGAAGTGGATCACAGCCTGGACAGGTCAGCAGTTTGTCGCAGGGCTGACAGAAAAACAGACAACCATTCACACTCATATATACATGCCTACAGCCAATTTGATTCATAGGGACAAATTTATTGTCACAAACAGATGAGAGAGGCATCCTTGGAGTGATCTAAAAACAGCTGGAAGTGGTCCAGAGGTGAATGGGAAGATGACTTTGAAGGGGTGATTGGCCTTAAAATGGAAGACTCGCAGAACTTTTTGATGAGACCTATCAAGGCCTCAGCTTTTTATTGAGTTACTGCACCACCACCAAGAAACTATTAATTTCCCCAAAAACGTTTCTGTATACTGTAAACTAAAAATGTTTAATTTATATCATAATTTTTAGTTGTTCTATTCTCCTTTTTAAGTGAAAATTATGGTACATGTCATTAAAGCTTTTTCATTGTAATGCCATTAGCAGACTTACTTTCTTATACAAAAGAGATCTTATCTCTACAATACTCACTTTTCTGGTATTTCACATAATGGTAAGTTTCTATGTAAGATATACTTTGAAGATGTACTTCCTATCCAGTCTCAGTAGTGTCACAATTTTGGGTAACATCATCAAATGCAGTATCTTAGACACGTGTAAAGAGGTCCAAGTTTAGTTTTTTTTTTAGATTTCTTTGGTCAAGTTTATGTTGCATACAAACCTGTTTTGATTCGTCGAACTTTCACAAAGCGCAGAGGGTATGCCACAGCCAGGTACCTGTCCAGTGATATGCAGCACAGGAATGCGATGCTGACATAGATATTAGTATAGAAGATGAAGCCAAATAGTTTGCAGCTCTCCTGACCGTGGATCCAGTTATCGTGATGCAGGAAGTAGTCGATCCACAGAGGAAGAGTGGCAATGTAGAGGAGGTCAGCCACCGACAGGTTGATCAGGTAGATGCCGAGCTCATTGCGTTGGCGTACCTGGTGCAAAGGGGAGAAGGTGAAGATTCAAATCTGAACAAGAAGACTAACATGTTTGCTTAAAATTGGTGAGAAGATAATAACTTGAAGAGCCAGCTATCCTTTGCATGCAAACTCTCCCACAGAACAGAGAATGCAAACAAGGCGCAATGCATATTTGCCTCAGCTGCAAATGATTTGGTTTCCTGGAAGTCAAAACACAGGAGAATTTGAAAGGCTGATTGTGTTTGGTCAGAATATTAGCCCTTTGTTACCTTTAATGTTGTGCAACGAGTGTCTCGCTCACACATGCCTTACAAAATGTTTTTGGCGATGGCTGAACACTGAATTACTGCAACTCAAAAATGTATGGCCACATTAAGGGGTTGAAAATATGTTAGAGGCAGAACTTAGCGTGTCTGCTGCTTCCATTCAGTTTTCCTAATTCAATTTCCCAAGTCACACCACAAACATGTCCTGCATTATGTACAGCTGATGGTAAATAGATTAAATGGCATCTAGTGAATAAAGGTGTCACTATTCATACAAAGTATTTAGGTATAACTGAACTGGTATTTGAGTACTATCATCAATGAAGCTGGTGATCTGGTTAATGCTGCAAAGCTTGGTAACAACAATGACCATAATGCACCTGACCCAGCACTCTTATGGTCATCTGAACTGTACAAATGTGCCCTGATGCTGACATGAAAGACAAACAATCTAACATGAAATGTTGCTTACTTTAATGATGCCTCTTTTTGAAAAACATGGGTTGGTGAACTTTATGAATAAAAGTCAATAACAATCCTTCCTCTTGCTGCCAAAGCAAACCGACAGTCTGTGGGAAACGCAGTACAAGTTTGATGCTGTGTGAGAAAATATCCCAAGGGCTCTTTTGACCGTATCGGGCAGGCAATGTTGAACATGCGAGGTAAATGACAAGCATCATTAACCACAATTGTGTGTTTCTTTTAGTTATGCTCAGTGCGTTGCTTTTTGTGAACTGTTTTGTTTTTAGTGCAGTCATAGGACTGTTTCTGGATTTCTACAAAGGAGACCCCAGAAACCACCAGAATTAGATTTCATGTTGATCTTTCTTACTGAATTTGTGTCCTGTCTTCAGTCAGATTTAAGGTTTATTCTTTAACAAAAATCAGTTATAATCCAAGAACTAGGCTAGGAAAAAAAAGATATTTGAATGACTTATACGTATGCCAGACATCTGAAGTGGATGAACACTTGGATTGTTTTTACTATGCACTTTGGGAATAAACAGAAAGATTAGCAGAGAGATTCCCTTGGAAGAAAAAAAACCAAACCCAAAATAAGACCTATTTGTTCCCAAAATGGCTCGTGAAACCAAAGTGGCAGGTTCTAACCCCAGTTTGGAAACCACTGTCTGATAGTCTGATACATTTGAGGCCACTGGAGGTGGAAAACTGTGGGTATGTGTCCCTCACCTGCATGTAGGCAGCCCACAGGGCCATGCAGTTAGTCGGCAGCCCAAGAACGATGACTATGATGTAGAGTGTGGGCTGAAAGAACTGGTCCACCTTACTGTCCACATCACAGAAGGAGATGTTGCACATTGTCATGTATCAGACTATCTGCAGGTGTGCGAAGTGTGTTCAGCTACTCTCAGCTTTGCGTTTTTCCCTTCTGTAGTTTCACTATGTTCCAGCTCCAGCAGTTTGACAGTGACATGATCACTCTGACGTCCTGCTCAGCAGTCCCACACGAGGCAATGGAGGAAAACATACGTGTTATTTCCAGGGAATGTCATATCTCCTATTCTTTAAACCACCGTCCTCTTGACTTGACATGTTATAATCCTCTTTCACGCTTTCAAGCCAGCCTTTGTCCTTCAGTATAAGAGGTGAAGAAGGGAAGGAGTGAGCTATATAATGTGGTGAAATGAAAGCTGCCTTATCAATGCCGCGCCAGGCTTCCTGAGCCTGAAGAAGACCTCATCAATCTTTTAGAGATTAGACGTCTGCCAGGTCTACCATGAGAGCGATGAGCCTGAACATCACTTTGTGTGTGCGGTTATGTCTCAAGGTCCTGATGACACACAAAACCCCTCAGAGATCCTGCCAGTGGAGCAGGAATGACTTTACACAGCTTCGGTGGTCTGGACCTGTTTATTCGGAAGCCCTGAAAATCTGCAAGAAAGAGAAGAGAGACCTATGTTATCCAACACTAAGGCCATTTCAACAAGCGGTAAATCTTACAGTATTGTCATTTCTTTTGGACCATTTATGTCTATTTTGCTGACAGTTTTGAAATTTGAGGGATTTTGGGAAAGCATGAATTTGGAATAACTTTGACTAAAACTTGGTTTTAAATATTTAACTTGTTTTGCAGAAATTTACATTCCCCAGAGCTTGTACTGGTCAAGAATGCAGAAAAAAGCAAGTAATGGTCAAAACTATAGATTATTCTGTCTCCAGTCTTGCATCTATTTTACATAGATTTTTAATGTGCAATAACTGATAACTGCCACAAGCATTTTCAGGTATTTGGTTTGGATATTTGAACTGAATGGGATCCTTCTCGTGGTGAAAACAGACCGCTCAAAACTGCGTGGAATGAACACACCCTTTACATAACACGACAAGCCTTTGTCTCCTGATATATTGAATTCTGCCCAAACATTTAGAAAAGACAAAGCATGGCAGCTTAAAATGCAGAGAGTCACAGACAGGAACAAGTGAAACAGTGGCTAACATTCATGCAGTGAATCTCTACTATCCAGCGAAATAACACAGCACATGCTGACAAACCGTAAAATCACAAGGCTTTGCATAACGTGCAAACATGAAGTCAGAGAGAGACAGAATTTTCACCCAAACACATACACACATAGCAATGGCAGAAGGAGGAGGACAAGAGCTGATTACCTCTTTAATTTCTATATTTTACATATTGGATCACTTTGATGTATTTTAAATCTTTTTACTCAAATATATTTTTGAACACTATAAACCACACTGCCATAGTTTTAATGTGCATCTCAGCTTCTTCCCATATCTCATAACTCTGAAGGATGCAAATTCAATGTTTGGTGCAAAACTCAGGCAGTTTCTTATTTGGGGGTCAAATGCAGAAAATTTCATGGAAATCTACTAGTCAGTACTGGAGAGACCAGACTGCAGAACTTCAGCTGAAAAATCCGTCAACCTTCCTGAAGTAGCAGTGTTGAAAAATTATGTCATGCTTCATAATTAGGGGAGACTGCAATTGGCACACATGCTGAGCAAGTGAGCTTCCTTCCTGGTTGCAAATCCAGGAAGAGGCCTCAGAGACACCTGTTGACAACCAGTTCAGTGATCAATGATTTTGGACTGAGCTGACAGCTACTGTCATATATACAAACACAGGAAAGTGCTATGCAAGGACATTTCCTCAGTGACACGATTAAAAAAAACAATGTTTAGGAAACATTCATTTTGATAAGCTGACCACAACTGGGCCACAGCTCTACCCTAATCTTTTGTCAAACACACACGTTTGTTGCAGAGATAATTACTTGTCACTCTTGTGGTAAATTTTCATTTTTGATGTTCTAAAAGAGCGGTCCCCAACCCCCGGAGCCGTTTGGCACCGGGCCGCGAGAGTTGAGGCTCGGGTGTGAAATTTATGGTTTTCAGCATTTTTATTGTAATTTTTTAAATTGTTTTTATCGTTAACTTGGTTTCCCTGGGTCTTTTCCCGTGTGTTATGAATAAATCTTTTTTTTTTGGTACCGGTACTGGTTTTATTTTGTTGTATTTATCCGCGACACCTTAAAGGTCGGTCCGTGAAAATATTGTCGGACATAAACCGGTCTGTGGCGCAAAAAAGATTGGGGACCGCTGTTCTAAAATGTCATAGGTGTCTCAGCTGGTAGATGAATGTTTCTGCTTGTTTTGAATATTTTCTGCTAATTTTGTTAATTCCATAAGAGAGAAACTAACCCCTGTAACCTCGGTGCAAGACAAAGTTTGACATTTTAAGGAAATGAGCTATAGGTGATACAGGAAGTGGAGATGATATGACACTTATGCAACACATTTTTGGTTCATTCCTCAGTAGCTGTGAGTACACCCACTGTAGTTTGAGCATGCGCATTAGCTAAAGGTGTGACCTTTTGTGGCCTCTGTAGGTAATTCCTTTTTATCTTTTGGCAAATTGCACCATTTGTTCAGAAGCTGTTGGTGTCACAGAAATATGTACAAGGTGATGTGATGGTACTATTTCACAAAGCAAACACTCGAGTGACATACAGAGGCAGGAAAGGTGGAAGTGCCATAAATTACCAGACTGTCAACAAGAAGAACATCCTGTTTGGGAGCCTCCCTTTGTTCTGTTTGTTTGACTTTTAATTGCTGTTTCCTTTCACCTACTTAGCTAATGTTAGGAAAATATTTTGCACTTTATCAACTGTTGAGGTTTCCCAGTGTGTTAAAATCTAACCTCGAAGGGTCTCGATCAAACACTATGACCCTTCTCCCACAGCATCAGTGCATATCTGTGAGATACCAGTATCTGTGACAAAATGGCAATATTTGACACCCTGGGAATAAGAATGGACACCTGTATTGGATAAGTATTAAAATTCTATTGTGTCAGGCTTACAATGGAAGAGCAAAGCCCTGCAGTGATTATATTAGATGATTAATTATAAATAAAGAATCGCTAGGACTCTCCTGCCAGCTGGGAGGGTTTTTGTTTTTTTTAAATTTTCAATAAAAGGAAAGAAACATGAGGAGGAACGGAGCAAGACGAGAAAGGAAGGAAATACAAACGAAAAGCTTTGGAGGTGCAAAAGTCAAGAAGAAATGTAAAAGTATAAATGAGGAAGAAAGAAAACATCAACACTAAAAGACTTTTTAGCTTGCATTCCTGAAGATGACTATTTATAATATAAAAGACACTTTAGATGCGATCCCACTGAGCCGTTGTCTTGAAGACTCTCTTTCACAGTTGAGTTCACAGCACTCGACAATCAAAGAACTGTGATCACATCTGTCCCCACTGAGCACAGATGAAAGACTGCACTTCCTCGTTAGATAACAGCAGGGCCACATGTCAGTGACAAAACCTTTACGTCTTAAACTCCCATCACAGAGGGCAGGGTTAGTACTCAAATCAAACTATGGAGTCTTAAGATAAGAAGCAAACTACCGGTAAGTTAATGTAAAATAAAATCAGGTCAGACTGTCCAGCAGCCACAGTGGAGTAATTGGAGGATCAGGTCTGGCTCAAGGACATGCTCTCAGTCCTTATTTACAGAAGTAATATAAACCAGAGTGACATGGGTTTATTTTGCAGCAAGTCTCCGTTCTGTTATCTTTCTCCACTCAGTCATTTTCAGTAATTTCGCCAGCTCGTGTCATAATTTACAGTGTCAACATAAATGTTCGAATAGGTCCTGAATGTTAATAGTGCGTGGATGGTTTTAATGAGTGAGTCCCTCTTTGTTTGCAATGTTCACAAAGATGTGGGACGCATGATTCAACTTTCACAGTGTTTCACTAATACACATTTGGCGATAACATTTAAAAACCTTGCACAATCAGCGACCAATGTGATTAAAAAACTGATAGCATGCAAACGTGGGGGCAACACAGTGGTGCAATGGTTGCCCAGCAAACGTAGTTGAAACAGTGGCGTTATCTCCTTGCTCAAAGCTGATTGCAGTATGAGGACTATGTAAAAGGGCAACGTTGTTTCCAAGTACAATAGAGGTCCAGTGAGATGGTCTCTTACAAAACAAGAAATATATTCCATGTTGTTGCAATGAAGAAAGGGGATGCGTACATCCAACATCTTCTTTCACAGTATCCCTAACAACTTCTACATATCCTCCTTCATTACATCCATGAACCTCTCTGAGGTCTTCCTGTTTTCAGCCTTCCCAGCTCCATCTTCAACATCCTTCCTTCAGTATATCCACTATCCCTCCTCTGCAGATGTCCATACCATTTCAAACTTGCCTCTCTAACTTTGTCTCCAAACCACTCAACCCGAGTTCTCCTTCTGATCCTTATGTCACAAATCACCCCTGACACTCATCTCCACCCAATACACCCTGCCTAGGCTCTTTTCTTCACAACAAACTGTGAGCAATGAATTGCACAAAAATGCCACCCTTAGCAAAAATGATAAAAATTAAAACCCATGCATCCGTGGATAGATGGATAGATAGATAATTTATTTTTTAGCAGAAGTTTCAGTAAACATTAAAATAAAAAATTCTAGCAATTATTTTATGGTTAGCCTCTACAGGTTTAAGTGACCTTGAAGATGGCATGGTTGCCAGTGTCAGACAGGGTTCAGAAAATGCTGATCTACTGGGATTTGCCACTGAGATCATCTGTAGGATTTACAGAGATTGGCCTAAAAAAGGGAAAATATTCAGTGAGTGGCGGTTCTCTGGGCGAGAATGCTGTGTTGATGCCAGAGGTCAGAAAATAACTGCTCTGAGCTGACAGGAAAGCAACAATATCTCAAATAGGAGTTAATTGTAAGGGCTGAGCTCCCAGTTTAAATGGGCTTATTTAACTTAAACAAAAGCCTTCCAAGTGTGGCACTGTGGCTTTTATAAAAATCCAAACTTGGATTCCTGTTAAAATGTAAATCTGCAGATTAGGAAGAAGCGTCACCTCACTGTGTCTGTTTATCTGTTCAGTGCACATTTAAATAGATTTGATAAGTGCTGGCAAATATAGAAACAACAAAAAAAAAAGATATCATCCAAAAAAAAACAACCTCTTTGACAAATTCTTTGATGTCATTACCAGAGGGAGGGTGAGTTGTTTGTAGCTTCTGTTAATGTGGAGATAAATAAATAATAAAACAAACAAAAGCTTTTTGTAGTTTTGATAAATTCTCATTTCAGTTTTACACATGGTCTAGAAATACAGCTTTCTTTTATCCAGATAGCATCTTTATTTTCCCTCTCTTTCTTTTACTTCCCTTCTATTAGCCTCTCTGTACAGTCCCAGCAGTATTAAAAGAACTCCTTTTTAAAAACGTCCCACATTCCTATGAAAAAAAAAATGAAAAAGGACCGTATTGCATAAAGTACAGTTCTGCAGAGATGTTATGTGAAAGAAGATTTGAGGCCACAGGCTCAACAGGTTTATTAGTAATTAGGAATTAGAAATATGTGTGCATGTATGAACAATGAAGGCCTCTTTCAACCTGTTCGGGGCAGCAGAGTAAAACACAGCAGTGTCTGATCTGCTGCCAGAGGAGATTAGGTCAAGGCAGCACTGGCAGCAGTACAATTACAATGTCGTGTTCCCAAGACTTACAAAGACATTACAGTGATTTTCAGTCATTTCAAGGATACTAACTCCAAACCTTCGCCTTAATTAGTCATTGCCTCGACTAATTTTCACTCCCTATGTAACCTCAGCCTAACCTTAGCATGTCTACAGCTTAAATATTATTGTTTTTCTTTATAAGGATTTGCTTTTTATCCCCATAAAGGAGAAAAGTCCCCATAATGTGACTTTGTCAACAGATTTAAGTCCCCACAACACGATTAATACCCATCCCCACATGCTGCAAAGAATCAAAGTGCCTCTCATTGTGCTGAAGATTTCTTCGCTTCATTTTGCCAACTGTACCTGTGTTGTTGCCACCTCTGGCTTTTGTGGGTTTTCTCCAGGTCTTAATATGTCACAGCCCGTGCACACAAAGCAACATTAAACAGGGTGATATGAGATGTAACATACTTTTTTTTTCATACATCAGGGCACCCATACAGGTCAACGCTTTTTACATCATTATAAAGTCATTAGCAGCGAGTTAAAGTCATGTGATCAGTGTACCTTGTCACCACTTAATAAGATACTATGAGCTCTGTTCCTACTCCTTATATAGGATGTTCTATGGTAGAGGACTACATAGTGAGTTCATCAGCAAAACTTGTAGTACACTACTTTCGTTATAAGATACTCTGAGTCCATTATATATGATATAGTAATACTGATTATACAATCCTCAATATCCATTCCATGTTATACTTTCTTTGAAGTCTAATTTCATTTTTTTATCATGTTTATACAGTTGTTTAATGTTTATAATCTCATATTACAGTAGCTATTTTACTGGTAAGGTGTATGTATGTATTTTTTAACACTGATATTTATGTGACCATTAGGTGTTCTGTACTTTGGTTTGCAAGCATATTAACCAAAGAGTACGGCCATAAAATCAGTTTTTAAAACACTTCCATCTTTGCATAACAGATAGATAAAAGATAAGTCCAGGTTAGTTAATAGTCCATCCATCAATTCTCTTCCAATTCAGGGTTGCATGGGGGTTGGAGCCTATCCCAGCTACCACAGTGCAAGAGGCAGGTTACACCTTGGACAGGTCGCCAGTCTGTCACAGGGCCAACACATAGAGACAGACAACCATTCGCACTCACATTCACACCTACAGGCATTTTAGATTCCAATTAACCTAACCCCACTAACTACATGTCTTTGGACTGTGGGAGAAAGCCGGAGTACCCAGAGAGAATCGACGCAAACACAGGGAGAACAGTGGATTATAAATAATAATCCACTGGGGTTATAAATAAATCACATAGAGGAATTGAACTCGGGTCCTTCTTTCTGTGAGGCAACCGTCCTAACCACTGTTCCAGCATGGTTAGCAGTAGTAATATGACCCTTTATTTATTCTTTCTTTAGTCTAGTGTCTGCATGGTAATACGAGACAGTGGAGCATCTAGACACAAGATCCTGACCTGTATGTGAGAAAAGGTCAGAGTCACGTGTGTGTGACTTTGTCTGAACTGTAAATCTAACCTTGAGAACAAAGATGGTTTTGGAATGTGAGCTCTGCTTCTCACTTGTTAAAAGTGCTGTTAAAAATTATTAAAAATAGGCAAAAAAAATCTGAGCTCTGGAAACAAGTTGAAAATGTTAAAACAAAGCCCAGCGGGCACCTCATTGCCAAGTGTATCATAACTGGTGGTAATGAAATATCATTGTCCTGCTTTGCAAAAGAAATCTGGACGCATACAATTGTTTCCACAGTTCTTATGAAGTGCAATTATGTAAGTTTTTGCTTTAAGCATGCGAAGTAAATCTGAGTTGTGGATAGTCTTAGATTAGGATGAATGCAAAGTGTGTGTGTGTGCGTGTGGGTCAGTGCTTAGGCACTAACTGCGTGGCTGTTTGCCAAACATTCCTGTTGACAGTCAAACAGCGGAAACAGGAAGACAGTACTGCTACACTGTCAGCCGTGCTGAAACACCTTGCACACTTCACAAAACAACTTGGCCTCTTCCAGGACACAAGCATGCACGCACATGCATACACAAACGCACATTCTCATAAAAACGCTCATAAAAAATCATCTAAACCACACAATGGCAATCTTCCGCAGGTACAGGCAGTTTTCCTGTGAGGCCTGTTTATTTTGTTAGAAACCGAGCACAGATTTATTAGGCGAGGTTAAATTTCTGTTACAGCAGCTTACTAGCAGAGTTCAGATGAATAACACTTTGAAGCTGTGTTTTATTTTTAGCTTCGTCACAAACCCTCATCAGTATCGGTGATATGTTAAGGTCAGCATCAGCGTGGTGTCACACCTTCTTAGTTTTCTTTGGCTTAAACCAGAGTGAAAAACGTTTTCTTTACTGTACACACTGTCAGGTTATAAATAAATCAGACACGGTTTGCCAGGAGTCACAGCTAACTTGTTCAGTGGAAGTGCAGACTTGTTATGTGCCAAATTGCAGTTTGGCAATAAAATGAAAGAAAACAAAGTCAGATGCCAGATGGTTCATCATTACTGGACACGCTGAACGTGTCAGTGATGCTCTCAACAGTCTAGTTTAGCTGAGGAAGGAAGGAAGCCATGATAAAGTCTTTAAATATAAAAACAAAACTAAGGAACACTGAAATAAAATTTAGGTGACAACTTACACTCGGTTTACTGGTTATTAAAAACAAAATAAGTAGAATCCACAGTTCCCTTTGTATTATTTTAAGGACATGTTATGTGGTGGAAATGGAGGAAGAAGCAGGAAATTAACCACTAGACATCCCAGAGCATTTTAGTGAACAATCACTCTGTAGTAACAGAGTCAGAACTGCCGAGAAGCACATGCACTCAGGATAATCATAGTCATTATTTCTAATGGCTTACTGCTCAATTATTTCTCAAGGGAACTTTACGTGAAAGACTCGGACGCAAGCTGCAGTTGTTACTGTTAACAAACTGACAGCACAGCTACAATTTAAGATAATGAATTTACCTTTTTGGTGAAATTAGATTTACCACCCTCTGAAATTCTTATTTCACGGTGTGTTTGCCGAATACTTTCAGTCACCCTACAAGTCTCGACTGGCTTTTCAAAAACTAGAGCTCAATGACAAATAATAAGGACAAAAAAAGAACTTGGGCTGCAGCCAAGTGGTGACAGAGAACCGGACACCTGATGACAGCAGAGTCATCGTGGGCCCTTGTTCTCGGTTTAGGCCCACCCATGTTCCCATGTTCCCATGTTTCTGACATCAACTTCCCAACATTTATAACATTTTTGATAGTTTTAGCAGAGCTAGAGTTCAGTAAGTTCATTATTGTCACTCTTATTTTAGACATTCTTACACTGTTGTATGGGCAGCTTGTTGATGGTGTGTCTGCACGCTGCTCTGTGGGACACAGATGATGTTAAACTGTATTTATTAGTATTTCCCATCAACTGTGAGTAAAATATTCACTGCATTATCACTTAAACGTGATAATGCCACGAAAGATGAGCTCCACTATTTATGGAACTGGTGGAATTTATTTTTCCACAAACAATGAGATAGGGTTATTTAAAATTCTGTAAATATTAGAGACTACTCTAATTCCTTGTAGATTTTTAGCTTCCCGGATTATGAAATTTCAAGAAATTACAGTTCCTGAATTAAACGAGAGGACACAGACCCCAATCCCACTATTATAACATGTACAGTGACCCAGACCCTGCTTCATTCCCACCACTTATGACCATGGTCAACTTCCTCTTCCAGATTATATATAGAAAGTATATGAATGCTTCTCAAAGCATATTTCAGCCTTTGTGCCCGTTTTTTAAAAATGTTCTTTTTTTGTAAATCCTAGTTTTAAAGATGTTAGTCAGGTGATTGAGATTTTTCACTGACATTTTTTAAATATATTTTTACATTTTATATTTATAATTATCTATTATTTTTAAATTACCACTTGAAAAAAAAAATGAAGGTTGTCACTTGTCACATACACGTGTCACCTGACCATCTAAATGACATCATAAGTAGGCACAATGCCCATTCTCCGTATGGCTTCCTCACTCATCCCTTGTAATATATTTTAAATATGTTGAATTGTATTATTCTCACCTACATTAATTTGGGTTTCCCTTCTATTTTTGGTCAGGTCCTGTCAATTCAAACAACTGCTGAGCTTACCTGACATTTATCTCGTAGAAAGATACTGAAACGGCTTACCTGCTATGGCAGTATTCCTACACGAGCAGCCAAGACTTATCATTGAAAATGTTATTCCACTGGTACTCAGACAGGAAGTTCATTCCTCTCAGGCATTTTTTTTAAAGGATAAAAGAACAAGATCTTGGGAACATTTGACGGGGACTGCAAGAAGCTTTGTACAAAAACAAAGACTAGAGGGTAGGAGCCACTCCTAAAGCATCATATTTCCATCCTACACAGAAACCTTTACTCTATACAGTATTGTAACACAGTGACAGCAGTGGTATGCAAGATCAGAAAAGTAAAAAAAACATTTTCATTGTGTAGGACTCTGTTTTCTAACTAGGTAATCAGGGGACAATTTAAAAGAAAAAGCATACTACATGACTAACTTTAGTTCAAATCCATGTGAGTCGTCTTTATGAAAGTTTGAATGAATCAGGGTTACAGGTTGTGTCCTGAGCAGACACATTTTGCACAATTTTTAACATTTTGCAGTGAATATTGACAGTCTGGCTGGCCCACATCCTTTTTTCTTAAATATGTCTACACACATATTACTAACAATCACGTTAGTAATATTAATAAAGCTTTTCTATGTGTTTTTCATCATCCCCCTCTTCGTGTGCTAAGCTCACTCTTGGGATAAAGTAACAAAGCACAGTAGGAGACTAGCAGAACAAGTTCTAAGGATCTGATCCTCACTTAATTCCCTCTCCTGTACACTTGTTTTAACTTGTGTTAAACTTGAGGAAGGATGGTACCCATTTGAATTCCAAAATACATGAATCTACATCCCTTGTTTTAAAACCTATATTTTTATTCTGAACTGTGAACATGCACAGTAATATTGAAATAATATATTGAAATATTGAAATAAGGCCCCCTCCATCCCAACAGTTTTGTAATGACAACCTATTAGCAGGGAAACATTAACTTAGCTTAGCATGAAATCAAAGGCTGGGCGTAATTAGGCTCATGTAAGGAGAACACAAAACATATTTAAACATCCTGTCTACCATGTATTGGCTCTTCAGCCACATATCTGCACATATATCCTACAGCGTCTACTTCTAATACTAAAATATGCATGTCTTACACTTGTAGCTTTATTGGTTTTAATTTGCATTAATTAAAACACACACACCAAAAAACAAAACAAAACACAAAACCACATCATAGCAGTGACCAGCTCTGATGTAAACAATGCTGGCGTCCTGCAGCTGCTGCTATTGTATTGGCTACACAGTCAGTGTTTATGGACAAGGAGTAAGTCGGGACAAGATCTATTACATTACTGGCAGGATGCCTTACTGATTGTATCAGTCTGTCCAATGAAATTTGAGCAGAGTCTATCACCAGTAATTGGAGTTTTATCTGCTGCTATTTTTATTCAGTTAATCATATCAATTAAATAAGTAATGATTGATGTTAAGTTAGCATTTACAACATAAACAGACTGAGTCAGTATAGCTGCAGGTATGTCACATGGTGACATACACACAAGCACACAGAGACACACACGCCCACACAATTCAATTCCATTTTTTTATGTAGCGCTAAATTATGCCAACAGTCACCTCAAGGCAATTTCTATTTTAAGATAAAGACCCTACCGTAACAGAGAGAAAACCCGACAATCTAATGACGCCCTTTGAGCAAGCACTTAGTAACAGTAGGAAGGAAAAACTCCCTTTTAACAGGAAGAAACCTCAGAACCAGGGAGGGGCAGCAATCTGCTGCAACTGGTTGGAGGTGAGGGGGAGGAAGATGGGACAAAAGACACAATGTGGAAGAGAGCCAGAGATCCTCGCACACACATACACTTACACACACAGTCTACTGGAACTGCCACATCTATCACAACTGCTGTCTTCTGCTCCCTGTCAACAACCACTACATCTGGTTGGTAGACCAACAACCGCTTGTCTGTCTGGAACTCAAAGTGAGAAAGACAGACAGACAGACAGACTGACGGGCCTTCCTTGCTTACAGCCTTGGGTGTGTGGCTGCAGTGAACATATCACTGACATCCTTTACATACAAAGCCAAAGGTTTAAAAAACTGCCTGAAGCATTGTAGTAAATGGGCACTCTGCACTCAGCTGCAACTGGGAGTCAGAACTGTGTGGCAATGAATCCTACCTTGTTGATAGTTCAAGAAGATATTCATGCTTCATTGAAACTGTTTAAAGAAGGAGATGGTCCAGTTCTATAGTTAATCTGTTGAATTTCATTGTGCTATACTAATGGTGTGTTCACACAAAACATATATAGTCGTAGTTTACTTAGAAGAACGTTACTTTGAAATTTTCCCACAATTTGTATAATTGCAGAATTCGAGGTGAACCTCTGCTCATCTGTGCTTCTGAGGAACTTAAGATGCTCTGTTTCAACCCAATCATGTTGCTGATCTGTTACCAAATAGCCTAATTAGTTGCAAATGTTTTTCCATCTTTCTTTTCGGGACAACTTACTTTTCCAGTCTTTTGTTTCCCCCATGACAACTTTTTTGTAAAGTGCTACTTTTATTAAATTCAAAATGAGCTAATATTTTTCTTAATAATGGTGCAATTTCTCAGTTCAGACATGTAAAAAAATTTCTATGTTCTATTATATATAACATTTGGATTCACAATATTTGCAAATCATTGCATTCTTTTTTTATTTACAGGAACTGTGCTTTTACAGCCAGATTACCAAAAATGGGGCAAATAAACCTGCTAAGAGCTGACTGGATACAGTCTGAAGATTACAACTCCAGAAACATTTGGTAGTATATAAAATAACTTTATTTTTTGTTCCATCGCATTTCAGCTTGCTGCCTTCATAACAGTTATCATAAATCACATTACATATATATTTTAAATAGGATAGACAAAGAGAAGGAACAAAAATACAAAAACAACCAGCTTGATGCATCTATATACATACTCATCAATGGAGCCACCAATAAAAGTGGTCATTTGGCTTAAAGCCTGTCATTCTTTACCAGGAATCAAGGACATGTAGGTTTACGTCTAGCTCTGCTGAAAAGACGCTGCGAGGGCAGCATAAAAATCAATAGCATCACTTCTTCAAGCTTTGCATTTCTTCCTATTTATTAAAACCTATTTACTGAGTAGTTCCTATCTTAAAAAAATAGCCTCTCATCTTCTGCCTCTGTCCATTTTGATATGTGTGATTACCTCTGTGGCTTTAGATGGAAGCAGCTCCAGGCAACAGTACACAATAAACAGGCTTGACATTAAAATGCATGGAGCTGCCAATCAAATTTGTTTACTTGCTAAGTGAAGGCGCAGGAATTCTTTTCTGTATATTTCCTCTTTGATCTTGCAAACCTACCTGATGTCCATGTTGGCATTTTATTCAGGAAATTCGAGGCTATAGCACTCTGGACTACCAACCGCATCAGACAAGACACTTGGGCTGCATCTCCAAGCTCATGGGTCTGAGTTTGAGACGGGTGTCCCAGAGGGGTCTTATTGTCATAATGAGTTGTAAACACAAGGGAGGACAGTTCAGTGTCAGCTCCCATAAGTGTGGTGGGAAAGTCCCAGCATCACTCTGATGAACCCCACAACAATAAGCACAGCAGGGCGAGAGGAGAGGAGGTTTGTTGTGAAGATCTTGACTTATCAGCGCCATGACAGCTAGTGCAGACACAGTGACTGGGTCAAGATGAACTGCCTGTGTTCCTGTGTATTTGTTGTCCTCTTGTACTTCTTTTTTTTTTGTGAGGACATTGGAGTTCAGCCTTCAAGAGAAGAGATATTTTTGAGAAGTGCAGACATCTCGTCAAGTAGTTAAGGGATTGAAAAAAAAGGTTGGGGACGGCTGCTGTAGACCACAGATGCCAATATAAAATCAAAGCAGATACAAATAAATTAAGCATGCCTGCCAACATTTTTGTTAGTGAAACACAGCAATAGTGTAACTGCTAGTTTTGTACCATGAACGAAACTGATCAGTGAATCTAGTTAATTTATAATATGAAGCAGTGTTGAGTTTCAGGAACATGACAAAGTAAAGGTGTGCATCCTAACAGTTAAACTGTGGAAAACCAAACTTATTGAGACCATGTCCAATGAACTCACAGTCCCTTTGCTTTTGAAATGATTGTTTTGAAGACGGTGATCAGGTCTGCGACTACTCGCCATTAGTTGCCGTCTTCAAAATGACTTAGTATGATGGCATCGATAATATGGTCATAAAACAAAGGGGACGAGTGTGGGGTCAGCCAATTTGTGATAATTAACTGTAAATAATGGCTGAAAATCACAAATCTGTTGCAGATATGTTGCCATCTACTTAAACACACATTCAAAATAATTATTTATATTCAGAGTATAGATTTATAGATTTGATACAGAAATTCAGAGATTTCTCCACAAATAGTGATGTCGTTGCTGCAGGACAGCAATTTAACTGAAGATGACATTGGTGCTCAACAATTGTGCTTCTCTATACAAATATAAACAGAAAACCCACAGTTGACAACTAGTTGTTAATGTTGTCACAGAACAGTTGTTCTCATTGGCACAGAGGCATGGGAACAGATAAGAATTCCATGATTCCATTATTGATATCACTTATTGATTTGATTCCTTTTTGATTCTCATTGTTCGCTTCTCATTAGCTCTGCTTTGAGAATCACCACAATTGCTAAGCAGCGTTACATTAAATAATTTCTCCCTGGACCAATGAGGACACACATATGATCATTCTTAATATTTAGGTACGGACATAAAGCCGACAGCTCAAAGCAAAGATGAAAACCAGCACAAAGGGCTGGGCTAGGGCCGGCATTCATTTAGCTTTAACATCACTCTGCGTTCTTGGCTAGCTTAGTGTTAGCATGCTATCTGTGCAGATGTTTACAAAGAGCCAAAGTTGTGTTAGCAGCATAATGCAGTTGTTTCTGTCCTGGATGCAGTTTGCACTTTACCACCAATAAAAATAAATAAAATGTCACGGTCGTCCTGCACACGAACTGAAATCAGCAGATTGTTGAGCAAGTGTACGCGATAAGCAGAATCGATAGGCATGCAGAATAACAATTCCAAGGAACTGAATAACTGGGAACCAGTTCTCTTCTCAATTCCCAGCCCTACCAGGCAACCATTGATTTTTCCTAATTGCAAGGAGACTGCCATCCTATTTTTACTCTGATGTGACTGAGCCATAAATGATAATGCTTTTTACACTACCAGGAAAAAGCAATGCAACTCAAGGTTGGTTGTGGAGCTTTCACACAGTGTGGCATATGGTGCACTCACTGCTGGACTCAGCACACTGTTCATGGACCCACAGAGAACAGAATAAATCAAGAGACATTTTCTAAGCTTCCAGCAGGATTTCAGTCAGTTTTCTGTATTAAAATAGTGTTAATAGATCTGTTGAGTAATTAGGAGCAAGACGTAACAAATCTAAGCCGTGTACACACACTGCTGTGTAAAACAAGCAACTGTTAAAACATACTTTTCATGTCTACTTGTCAACTGTTTCAAAGAAAGGCTTTTCATTGCAAACTCTTGATATATAATATAGTTAAATAACGTACACGTATCAGCTTTTGCTCCTTGTTGCTGTCAGTGGCTGCTGTGGGCTGGATGCTTCATTTCCATTAGCCATCCGGACAGTCATTACAGCACATAGCAGTCAAACTTTCAATCTGTCCAACTTTGACTGCAGTGACCACTCTCTGCACTGTAAAACATACACAATATACAGCACAAATAACAGTGCAGGAAGTTTGCATCACTGTTTTGGCTCATTGCAAAGTGGCTCCAAGCACAAGCCACTCTCAACTGCCGGCTAAAAGATGCAGGTCACTAAACAGCAGCAGGTGTCATTATGTAGTACTAGTTTTCTGGATGGAAAACCTTTAATGTGTGGTCACTTGGGAATGGATCTGCTCTCCTCCATCTTAATATGTCCTAGCTATTGGACAAATATGTTCATATGGTACAAACAAGGCTGGTATGGCTTAATCATCATTCACTTCCTTCCATATTTCCTGACAGATAATGTGAATGAACTGAGACAGATTGCTCTTTATCCAGCTAAAGGAAACTACCAGGATATTTTTTTTACAATAATCTTTAGACCCTCTGAAGCAACCGATCTTTTCAGATGAACCAAACAATACTGAATAAAGGACTTTATTCAATTTAAAACAATGCAAAGATAAAAATGCAGAAAAAGGATATTTGCCCTGAATAGAAAGAGCAAAGCAAACAGGAAGCCACTGCTTAAAAATGATTAATCAAAGTGAGTGAGGACAAAAAAAAATTAGAGGGGATAAAGACGAGAAATGACAAAGAGAGATGAAGGAGAGGGAAGCATAAAATGGAAAAAGATCAAGCAGTAAGAGGAAAAATGACGACTGAGAGGCAAAATGGAGAAGTTTTTTTCTTTTAAGCCTCTGTTATAGACAGCAAACAATAAAGCATCAGAGTGACACGAAAGACAGAGGACAAGGAAACAAAATGTTATGTGCACAAACAGATGGGAAGTTTCACATCGTGTGTCTATGTTTGGCACATAAATTACATGTAAATGAATGCTCAGTGAGCCAAGAAATCTGCCCCTCCCCGTGGAATGTGATCATTTGAAAAATGAATGCACATCTCAGTGTGATGTTTCAGCTGCAAGAAAAGAAACCAAGTGAGGAAAAAGAATACCCAGACAATCACAGAAATTGAAAATAACCTTTCTGGTGAATGAAAATGAGAGCAAACTGAGAAATGACTCGAATTTGATTATATCTGTGAATGCACAACAAATGTCTTGAGATTTGAAGGGCATTTTCACACCTATAGTTCATTTCGTCTGGGCTGCATCAGTTGATGACTTTGTAAACTTGTAGCTTTTTTTCTGTGGCAATGGTTTTCTTTCCACACAGAGAAAATTCCAGTGAACTTCAGGCTAACCACATAGTGTCACTACAAACCACTAGAGAAAATTCTGTGTGCTTATTGGCCAGATGAATCTGAGGCGGAGGCAACAAAAAGTGGACGCAGGAAGAAGTTGCAGTGTTCTGATCTGGTGGACAACATCTGGGTAACTTTATTGATTTTACTCTGTACTCTGCACGTCAATGCTTTGCCATATGTGAGAAGTATACCTGGTTACAGGAAGTTCTTTAATTCAGACTTGCAGAGAACCTGATGTCTGGTAGTTGGGTCAGATCAAGGTCTGGTCACATTCTCACCAGAAACAAAGTGATCTGTTTGTTTGAAACTAGACTAAGAGCACCCCATGCTGAGTTCAAGGGTCTGTGATATCGAGGGTATTCGTTATTTTCCTCTTCTTTTTTTAACACGGCGTCCCGGCAGTTTGTGAAATGGACACAACTTTTGATCTACTGATTTGTGTTTCTATGTTAATTTTTTTTTTTTTTTTTTTTTTTGGGGGGGGGGGTTTTTTTTTTTTTTTTTTTTTTCCCCCCCTCC
>VUQG01009838.1:4398-14925 GCA_015106755.1 Etia nguti | reverse complement strand
TGCTTGTTTTGTTTGGAGTTTTTTTTTTTTTTTTTTTCTTGTGTGTGTGTGAACCAACTTTGTGGTTCTTAAATCCCGAGTAAATCCTGTTCCGGCAGTTTCAGCTGTAGCTTGAAGTGAAGCCACCCAGAGAAACCTCAGCTGAAAACAATCGAGCTGAAGTGCTGAAGTCACTACGGTCGGCCAGGGATCAAAGGGCGCCTTTCATCCCAGTTTGTTTGGGCTAGACTTTGCTTTGCTTTGTTGGCTAATGCTCATAAATGTATCTGGAGTCATCAGCAGTGCAAAACTATATTAAAACCAACATTTTAAGTCTGGGTCAACACTTGGTCTTTCTTTTTTTTCTTTTTTTTTAAGTGAAAGTGGAAACTGTCAAGAATATAAATTCTGGGTGGAAAAAAAAAATGAGGCATGAAGTTCACATTCCGTTCAGCTGTTTATGTTATGTTCATTAGCCGTTTACTTTCACTTCAAGCAAGTTATCTAATAAAAACACATTATTTTCTGTCCTATTGCAGCGTCAATTAGAGGTGATTACTAAACTTATCCGCGCCATCTACAAACACCGTTACCTAAAACTTTGCGTGAAAACAAAAAATAAGCTAGAATTAGAATAATTACAATTTGGGATTATTCGAAGATTGATCCCAACATTGTTCACATTCTTTAGCTGCCTTTTATTAACACCCATCATACTCTATTACTGTCAGTATAGCAGCCGCAGTCACTTACAGATACACGCAGACACCAGGATCTCTATGGAGTGGCTGCATTTAGATGGTTTGGTTTGGGATTTAAGCGTCTGGTTGGTTCTAGTGAGATTAGAGTGACTTTTGTGATGTTTAGCTCCATCCAGTGGGCTTCAAGTATTTTTGACCACAGCGTTTTCATGTTCTCCTCTGGTTTCACTCTCTCGTTGCCAGGAGGATCCATTTACAAGTTAGAAACAATATTAGATTAATGACAAAGTGCAGTGGCAGCCAAAACAAAGTTTATTCTCAGTTTAATCACAATCAAACATGCACACATGGATAATATAATAGTTTATTTAAGATTTTTTTTTTCAATGGTCAGCAACATTAAGGTTGAAAGAAACCTAAGAAAATGGCCCTTTTAACAACAGCCACAGTAGAATCAATTCAATCTGACTGCTTCATTTTCAGAGTCTTGTTATTGTGCATGTCAGGCTATGATGGTAAGCTGGGACACATTAGCAACACTTGCTTTTTTCACTGTGACAAGTCAAAGTATCTGAGCGATATATCTGTTTTCTAACAAGGCTCATAACTTACTTGATAATTGATTCTTCTTGTGGCGATTTTAAATGAATGACATAAATGTGGACGTTTAGGAAATGGGATCTACTGCTTTATATTTGGACCAAGCCACAAACTTTGGGATCAACAGTAAATACCAAAAACTGTAGTTTTACTAATGGCCACTTGAGGCTTGTGCAACGCTGAGTCATCGATTGCAAGCTTAAAATCTCCCAATTTACAGCACAAATAAACGAGTTTACAGCCTGGTCTGTTATAACTCATTTTACTGTTCGTGACAGATGTTGAGGGAGTTAACTTTAAATCATATTAATGCATAAAATTACGCCTAATTAACAGCATGGCTGTTCTGAGTGACATCAATAGGTCTCTAGCAATCATAGCTAGCTGCCTGCTAGGTGTTATCACAATTAATGTTAGCCACTGGATTGGACTTCAATACTGTGTTTTGTGTTTTTTTTTTGTGACAAATAAAATGGCTTGCTATGTTGTAAATCGTATTCATGCTATGCTCAGAGTGATTTTGTAGTACCAATTAGGGGATACCTATCTCTCTGTGTGTGATGCACTCATACAACTTATGGATCTTGCTAAGTGAGCTAACTAGCATTAGCTAGCCAAATCCCCTACAGTTCTGGCTTCAAAAGAGTAGTCCACAAAACAATGGGTGACATCATGGTGGCTACATTCATCTCTTATGTACAGTCTATGATTATAACACTTCTGTTTCATCAGCAGGGAATTTATGAGGAAGAAGTAAAGTGTTTTGTGATGATACTTCTACCAGCCTTTGCGTTTGACATGCTAATCGAAATCCTTTTCTGTACATTAACTTTTTACGTCTTTCTCTAAAGAGAAAATTGTACTTTGGGCTTCTCCCAGTTTAGTTATATTTCCCGAAAGAAAGATTCTGCGTATTTATGTTAATAATACCAAGCTAAGCTAATTTCATGCGCCTGGTTGCAGTTTAACATAACTGTACTGTGTGAGCATATTTTGAATGTGATGACATAAGACATTGTGGTCTTGGTTCTTGTTGTTGTTCACATTCTTCGCACTCTTTGAACTGCCCACAGCCACTGAGAACATATCAATTCTATTATCAAGTGGCTTTTTTCCCCCCTCACAATAAAATAGATTTTTTTTAAAGAAATAAAATCCCTAATGAATGATGCACCATTGTTTTCCTTTTCTTTCTTTAAAAATAGTGGGTATCGTAAAAATAAGCATTCATCTGCAGTTTAAAAACCATAATTCAGTCTGAAATATCCTCCACTGAAGTGCTGAGAAACAAACACTTCAATAGCTGTTTTTCAAAAATATGTTTCTTAAAATGTCAAATCCCTTTGCTGGAGTCTCTTTCAAAGCTGATTTTAATTACACAGCTTCAAACTACTATTTAGACAACAAATTCACTCTGAGAAAATAATCATTGCATATTAATGTGATCAATAATCCCAACCAAACGGCAGTTTTATTTCCAGCCGGGCTGCCTGTTTATCTGAGCTCCACTTCCTGCCGCACAGAGAATTTAGTCAATACCGTTCACTTTTTGTTCACAAACAGTTTAGGTTATGTTCATATTTGCAAAAAAAAAGAAAGAAAGAAAGAAAGAAAGAAAGAAAAAAGATCTTAACTGGAAAGCAAATATGATTAAGCTGAAAAATCGAACCAGATGTCGTAAACATAGCAAAACAGACCAACAGACCATCAGATTAAATTCCAAACGTGTTAGCTTTAGTGAGTTCTGATCTCCTGGAGGTCTCACATTTACATTTCTCTTCTCAGTGCAAGATGCAGGGTTAAGAAATAAGTTTGTCACAGTTGAAATCTTAAAGTAAATGTTAAAGTAAATATGTCCTGTGTTGGCTTTCTCATGAAAAGAAGATTTCATTAATGTTGCACCAAACCTTTATCTATATTAATTAGCCTGGCAAAGACTCCGGACTATTGGACAGGATTGGAAAATATCAATGTGAATGAACTTTTAAAAAAATTTTTTTTACTAAGTTTGTTTTTTAAGAAAAATTTATACAAATTAATGAAAACTTTAAACTTTATAAACTATTTTATAATTACAGGACAGTCTGGACAATGAACTACCAGAAACCTTTCTGTAATTTTACACATTTGTCACTGGTTTGGCCCACTTAAGATCAAAGTGGACTGTATGTGTAATAAAATGAGCTTGACACTGCTGATCTATATGATAATACAGACGTGCATGCTTTTGTGCTAATCTTGACTATGGCCGAGAAAAAGCCACTGAAATGTTTTGGGGTTTTTTCCTGTTCAACTCTCTGTTTCAAGATCGTTCAGAAAGGTTTGGTTTTGATGTGGCCCAGAAAACATCAGCCTGACAGACGACTGGCTCCAGTCCGTTTTCTAAAGACAGACAAAGAAGCTTTTCACCTCGGCAAACAAACATGCATTTTTAAAAAAAATGGGTCTGGTGATAAGACTACAAGTACAGAGACTTAAATACCATTTGATGGTCACCCAACTTAATTGTATTATGTTAACTGGTGACACATGGTTAAATTAAGCGTTTTTTAATTAAGCTAACAAATCAGATCAGCAGATTTAAGTTACACACAGAGCACATGAATTAAAATAGCAAGTTAAGGGAACAGGTTATAATTTCAAGTTGATATTAGCTCGACTACAGCTCAGACGCCATTTTTACAGTGAGGATAAAGTTTTCCTTCTTTGCTTGTCCTGTGCCTTTATTTTTTTTTACAGTCACTAACTAATTTGTCCTGTCTGTGTCAATAGCTGGACTACCCACTATATGCACATTAATACTTGAAACATTTGCTTTGTTTGCTCGGCCTTGTTAAACATATCTTGTGCTTGCCTGGTGAGAGACAGACAAAACAGCTGTGCCCTTTGACCTTCTAGTAGTGGTCACGTACTAAGTAACGAAATCTGAATGCAAGCAGTGAACTGGACACCTCGGAGACACATTAGACACAGGTGTCGGCAGCAATACACATTTTTATAACCAGTATGAACTGAGTTGTTGGTTGTGATCTGTTTGTCACATGTTCACATGCAACAGTTCAAAACTTTATTTGCATTTGCAAAAAACAAATTTTGGCTTGATGCTACTTATTAAAGTGTTATTTGGTGTGTTCTTTTAGGCTTGTCTGATAATTTCAAATATTAGTTATATACATTATATACATTAATATAAGTTTTGACTTACGCATCTCTTCCATAATCAAAGTGTCATGATAAATAAAAACCTTCTGATCATTATAAGGTTAACATAAAGACAAACAGACAACTACACACTCTCAAATCCACACCTACGGCCATTTTTGAATGACCGCCTAACCTTAGAAGCATGGTTTCCAACTGTGGGAGGGACACCCATGCATTCACTGGGACAGCATCCTGCCTGGAGCATGAAACCCCAGCCCTAGATGGCCAGCAACCTCTAACCAGCATGACTGCCACAAGGTTCATTACACTTCTACCTAATCATATTTATATGGTATTCATTTACAACATTACATACATTTCTGGGGAAATCTAGAGTTTTGTTGATGTAAAGAGCAAATATATATATGTATTATTTTTTTTACCTTGTTTAACAAGGTGCAAAAAGCTGATATGTTAACATGTCAGCTTTCTATATCTCCCCAATTTCCTACCAAAATATCAGACATTCCAACAAACGAACGGACAAAAAAAGAATCTGCACTGCAGCAGGTGTGATGCATTAATGTATTATACTCTCTTTAACTGATGTCAGTGAACAATCAGAATAGATTAAAGTCAAAACTGTGCAGTTAGCTTCCTCTGCAGGGTGCTGGGAAAGAGATTTTAGAAGCAGCCCTACAGATTTGTGGCTATCATATAAACAGTGAATGTTAATGAACAAGCAAACAGCCTACCTCTGCAAGCAGCGCTGGAAAGCAAGTTTGAACAGTTGCGATCGCCCCTTTTCCCTGCAAACAAGGAGCACTACGGCGAAAAATAATTATCTGTTATTTCCAGTCTTAGGGTTACATGCATTTAGATGCAAATGAAAACAACTTCCAGTTTTGGACTTTTGGTAATTAAATGGAAAAAATTGCAAATAGACAGTGCAAAAAGCTTTTTTCTTTCACTGTGATCAAAACTATCCGATGGGAAGCTAGCGGGCAAATTTGTGCCAAGTTTTGGCTTCTCAAACTCAAAAAAAAGAAAGAAAAAAAATGCTCATGGTGATTTTGTTTGTCAGCACTAATGTAGAACTGCAAACAGAAGTGCTCTAAAATAGAAAATGAAACTTACCTCTTATTTCCATGATTAAAGAAACATTTGTCACTAATGATTTAAAACTGGTGTAAATCCACAAAGTGTGGATGAACAGAATAGTCCCCCATCACTGGTCATAATCCACATTTTTCAAGGTAAAAAGATAAAGTAACCTAACACCTGGTCTCTGTAAGAAAAACTCACTTTGATGACTTTCAGATTTCATGTGCGCATATATCTCTGTGTTTGTGTATGTCCTAGACGTATGCATGTACTTGTGCCTAGTTGAAAATGGTGAAATCAAATTAATTTAATTTGCAATCATGACGTTTTATTATTTTGAAAGAGAAATAAAGTTTTTATATAAGGTGAAAGTCATTCAATTATGCTTTTTTGTTATGCAGAGAATTATGTTACTAATTATTTATAATTTGTATTAACTGACTACATTTGCAACTAGACAATGTAAATTTACAAAACCCAGTCCCACTTCTGGCACTTTTACAACATATTACAATTTTTTAAAAAACAATATAAATGACGTGTTCACTGGAAATATATTAATCTAATGTTAAGTCTTATAAAAGCATTTTTCTAATAGACACAATTATTTTTGTCTATCAGACTAAATCTTTAACACGCATTAATTAAACTGTCCACCCCATCTTTCCCCCCAAAATTTAGAGTGTCTGTTATTCAGAAAGAAAAGATTCTCCTCTACTTTTGAAGTTTTCATACATTTCTAACATTTGATTCGATGACACGATAGCTTGTGCTTATTTCACACATTTGTGCTTAAAAACTTCCCTGCTTTTATCAGCTCGGTAGGAATTCATCATGACCAGCAACAAAATGAGGCCGAATCATGCAGCTGGTACAATAAGCCAACACAATGTGTAACAAATTAATCAGACTTGGCCCAGGGCATGCTTTGGAAAAATGATCTCATTTGACCAGACGGGTCGTGGCTCCTCTCTAATGATATCAGAGTACAGCACCGTGACTCCTCAGCTTTGTTGTGGTCATTAAGAAAATAAAAACAGCAGCCTGACTGTCAGATTCTAAACAAGTGCGAACACGGCTAAATTCAGAGTGTGACATCGCTTCAGTGTTTGTTCAGCAACCAATTCATATATTTAACGATTATGAATTATGCATATTTTCCCTCAATGGAAAACAGATGGACAGCAAAATGCACTTCTGTGAAATTAGACAGCCCCCAGTTTCCTACAGATCAACATGCACTGCAATGTTTGTTTGCAAAAACCGACGAGGTTATGATATATGATTTGTTCATATACAGTGCATGATGGAATAATAATAATTAAAAGTCAATAAACACATTTTTGAATCCATCGGTTCTAGGTATAACACACTACACGTATATCACACACTGCTACATGGCATTTTGACCTCTTAGATGAATCAGAGCCTTAACCTTGGGCTTTGGTCTTATCCTCAGCATACTACTGAGTGCACTGCATGTGGCAAAATGAGATAAATCTGAATTTAAATCACACAAAATACATTCAAGAGAACTAAACAATTCCCATGACAGTGCTCTGGGGTTATCTCCAAACATGTAAAGTAACAGTATGTCATACACACAAAACTGACCTCTCACCTTGCAAGGATTTTTACTGGTGAAGAGCAGTGCCCTTAGGGGGGCCTCGAGATTTTCAGCACATGCTCTCTGCACAATGTGTAACTTATAGCTTCCCCTTAAGGTGCAGAATTGGAAAATATTTCATACAATAAAGGCAAATGGGTCTATAAATTGCCTGAGGGGAAGCTAGCTTTCCTGATTGCTTCTCATCTCACAGTTTCCCAAATGTTTTATACTCTTCTGACTGGTAATCAATAGCTACACATGCAGTCTCTCAGCCAGCACTGGTCTTTTATAGTATGCCTAAGGAGTAGTTGTCAGTCATTGGCAACCTTATAAATAGATTGAGGCTGCATGTGGACAGATGGATGCTTTCCCTGTCAGCTGTGTAATGCCACAGTCCAAATATTTTTATTTTATTTTTTTATTTATTTATTTTTTTTACAAGAGAGGATTTAACCTAAAGACTGTTTTAAAAAAATGATACCATCTAATTAATCTAAGTGACTGTGCTAAACAACATATTCTCCACGTGATAACCTTAGGGGGTCAAAGACCAAAGAGCAAGTCAGTCCTGATATCCTTCCATGTTATAATGTCTGACTTTACAGGGGAAACAACCATGTTTGCAGCCTGCTACATCAAACAGTTTTGGTGTCCCTACCTCTTTTAATCCCTTCTTGTCAACTCTACATCAATGATTTTTTAATTTTTTAATTTGATTTTTTGCAATTTTTAAATTATATCAATGTATCATTATTAGGGATTAGCTGAGTCAATAAACTGGATGTCTTGATTATTTTGGCTGTTGTTTTTTTCTTGCTGCCACTAGTTGAAATTAATTGCAAAAGGGTTCCCCTTCCTGCACAAAAACCACTCTTTACAGTTGCTTCAGTTGCTACATGTATCAGATTGCATGGAAGTTGCCAACTTGTCTGCAAACACTTGCTACCGACTCACTAAATTGTTGCAAAACTGCCAAGAGTGCGAAAGAAACTGGAAACTCACTAACACATTTTGAAACATGTTGATTTCAGATCATTCCAACCCAGCGTTTTGAAGGCGAATGGTTCTCGTTTCCAGGTTTCACTGCAGCTCAAAGGATTAATGGCAAATGTTTGCAGACAAGTTGGCAGCTAACATGGGAGACAGTGGCAGTCTGCTAAAAATCAGAGCAGTCTTAAAGAGGTTTTTTTGTTCAGCACTGTCTTTGTGACCAGTTTACACCATTAACATCTGACTCCAACAATGACTTGCCAACCAGTCTCTAGGCCTATGCGTCAGAAACCATATCAAACTCTTTGTTTAACCTTTGCACATGCACTTTTAGCAAAATTTCTTTTACCAAAGATTTTGGTTTGCTTTGTTTGTCTCAGACTGCTGAAGCCTTGTATTAACTTAAAAGCAAAGTTTTTAGAATAGACTGCACATGTGTCTTGATGCATGCTCAGATGTACCTTTTGGTTGGTTTAGTACCAACCTTTTAGGACTACACATGTAGAAACAGAAGGATGGGTGCATGAGCATTATTATCTCTGGTCATAGCTAATCTACAAATAATTTATGAATTATTTATCAAATCCACAAACTTTTACAATAAGTGCTGCCACAGTAGATTTGTAGAGGTGCTAACAAAATAATTATTAGGCCATGCTTGTCAGCTTTGCAAAAGCTCTATTGTGTGTTGGATTGTACAGAGATTTGTAAGGACATCCTTGATTTCAGACTCTGCGGTGATGATTATCCACCCGTGAAAGAGACATCAGTAAATCCAGCAAGGCTGCTGTTTGCTTTGAAGTGAACAGAGTACCTAATTACCCTTATTTACAGGACGCTTCGGAATAAAGCATTATATTATCTTGCTGTGACAGATTTACTTCCCTAATAAATGTGATCATTAGGATTTTTACTCCTCCAGCTATGCCGTGTGGATATTACTGCTTTGCTGGCAATCAGATACACGCAAAAATACATCTTTGAAGTAAAGGGCAGAGAACCCCATCGTGAGTTATTACGGATGTGCTGGTGGAATTTATAGAGTGTTATTGACGCCTGCAAACCCACAGGGATGCCACAGACACACATACAGATTAACGCACTAACAAAAAAAGCAAAAATTAAATAAATAAAAAAAAGCCCCAAAACAAATGTACTGTATAATCACCCTCAGAAAGCATTTTTTTCCCCCCTGGCTGAGCCTGATGGCTGCTTCTATGTGCACAGCAAATAAATGTGGCAGGTAGATAATGTGGCACACAGTGATGAAACACAATTGCTCCTGTTAAGTTACTGTACTGCCTGTCCCCACAGGCATGCTTTTGCTATATTGATGAGCAAATGAACAGGGTTTGATTTGACTAGAGAGGATTCTATGAATTCAATTTTGATTTAAATAGCACAGCCCACGCCAGATGACTTTCAGTGGGAAGCAGGAAATTGGCTTGGGCTAAATTGAGTTGTGCTTGTTATGATGAATGCTCAGCAGCATATCAATTTGGAATGAATTTATCATCACACAGAGTGCTTGTTACAGAAACTCTGAGGTAATGCATAACCCCTCTGCAGGAACAAACACCTTTATAATCTGTTTATTCAGTCAAACATGCGTTTGTCCGTAATCCTCCAATGAATCGTTTGGCTGAACCTGTGCAGTTTGGATGCTAAACTTGATGAACTTTTCCTCTTTCTGCTGTTATTCTGAGACCCAATTAGACGCACATATCCCACACAACGCTGCGGTTGGAGGCCAAAGTGCGTCTGTTTGTCCAAAGGGAAGAGACGTGGGAGAAACACATAGTGGTTTTACCCGCCAACACGCTGTACTGGGCACGGTGCATATCAATACAAGCAGTAACTAATAACACTGGCTGCAGGTATGTCTCTGAACATCAGAGGGAGACGAGTGCAAAGGTTGTTTCATCTTTTATAGATCCTGTTTGAAACCAGCAATTGCCTCAAAGAAAGACTGAGTGAAGAACCAAAGCCAGTGTGTGAGTTTGTGCGTTTTTGCGTGTATAATCATACATGTGTACAGTTTATGAGTGTATAACCGGCCCCAGCAGTGTAACTGTCTGTTTGCAACAATCTTGCCTTGTCTTTGAAATTGTTTATGTGGGCCCAGATCCCTACGGTCGGATAAGCACGGGGCTGTAGAGTTCCCTGTGGAGGTCAACCTCTCTGAAGCCCCCCCTCCCTCATTTGCGATTGCCCTATGTGATATCACCCAGCAGGCCTGTGAATACAGGCCTAATGTTCTGGATGGATTGTGTCATGAAAGAGGACAATTATCAGGCAGTGAGCGAGGTCTCCCAGGGTTATGGCTTTAGTCAGATTATTTATTTTATGTAGTTTTTGAAGCAGGAGCTTTAAAGTTTAACAGCCCTAGGGTTCCTTGCT
>VUQG01009835.1:12250-23870 GCA_015106755.1 Etia nguti | reverse complement strand
GGGGGGGGGGGGAGTCAAGACAGAAATGAGACTGCTGCTTACTGTGTCTCACACACACACACACACACACTCTCTCAGGGTGTCTCCTATCCCTTATGTAACAGCTTGGTAGTATGTTCCAGGTTATCAGCTTACAATCAGATGAGCCAAGAAAGGCGTAACTACCTCTCTCTCTCAATCCCTCTTCTCATCCTCGTCTTTGTCCAGTTTCTCCACTTTCCCCTTCAAGCCTTTCATAACACGGAGGGGTGGGTTCAAGCGCAGGAGTGACATGACGACTGACGACAGAAGTCACAAAGAATTTGGAGAGCTAAAAGCTAAAATAGGCAAAAAAAAAAAGGGATGCAGAGGTGTAGGAAAACGATTGGTCACATGTGTGCGTGTCCGTGTGCATGTGTGACAGAGAGATAAAGAGAGAGAGCGAGAAAGAGTAAGAGAGATTTACGGCCGGTCTGTTTCCTTAAAAGGCAATCCAGTCCAGGTGATTACCTGCAGCCCTCAGCCAATGACAGTGCAGGGAGTCATCTACCTGCCCAATCTCCATTTTCTCCTGTCCACTGTGTCCATATCTTAAAACAGGGCACACCTACACATACAAAGCTAAACACAGACATTGGATATTTTCATATCAGCATGTGTAGAACAATGACACCAGCGGACGCAGCTGTAAGTGAGGGCCTCACAAAGTGTTTTTACAGTTGCTTACACTGGATTCCTTCCCTGGACATCAGCACAGTCAAAGCTATTGCTTGTGTGTGAGTGTGTGTGTCAGGGTTATGCAACAGTGCTAGGAAAAATGCTGCGCCTCTTGACCTACATTTTTGGGGTGTTTGGTAAAATGTAGTTCCCCACTGCTTAGGGAATCCCATATGTTTGGCTGTAATGCACACAGACATACACAGATGTTTTTACATACATGTAACAGTATACACACAAACACACACACAAGGCTCTTTTCCCTGTGCCTCCTTAGCTTGTTTCTCTGCTAACTTCTTCCCTCTTTGCCTGCGCTTCCAATAAAAGACACGCTGAAGCAGTAAAGTGTTTTCCACTTTAACCGCTTCACAGGAAGTGAATATGTGCCCACACTGAAAAGGGAAATGGGAGTGCAACTGGGTCACAGGTTTGTGCAAATTTCTTGCTTAATACAACAATGCAGAGGGGGAAGAGAAGACTTGGAGGGAGGGAGAAGAGCAGAGAAGGAAAGAATGGGTGTTTTATTTGGACAGACTGTCAAACAGAGAGAGAGAGAGAAATGGTGAAGTTATGTGGCATCCCAGAGAAAAGTGCCAAAGTCTTGGAGATCCTGTTTGAGGTCCCGTTTCCCCTCTGGCATGTGTGTGTCCGGACAGAGGGTTGAGGTGGGATCTCAGCTGTGTGGTCAGGGCCGTAATAGCTCTGGGATGGGAAAGGAGGAGGAGCAGGGGGAGAGGTGGTGATGGGAAAGAGGGATGCCCAAATTCAGATGAGGATCGATAATGCATCCAAGTTTTCTCATGCTGTAAAAGCCCGGGGTAGTCAGTGAGGTGGCGGACTGAGCGCAGGGCTGAGTCAGCGCAGAGGGTCAGCGCCCGACAGAAGCCTGAATCAGAATCTGTTTATGGATTTCCCGTAGCATAACACCACACAGCACATTCCTCAGATGATAAGAATTACATTGAGTTCATTCATTTTAGCTCTACTTCATCTCAAAGGAATTATTCTGAATCCATCACATGCAGGTGATGTGCTGTAAGCTGGTCAGTCCAGAGTGAAGTATTTCATAACCATCTGATTTTCTACACATTCAGAGGAATGAATATAAGCCCCTACTCTCTACCTCAATTCACATTTTGGGTTAAACTACAGGCTGTTTAAGTTAACCACACTAGACACACTAGCCAAAAAGAAAGTCTGGTGTTTTGTTTGCCGGAAAAAAAATAAAAAATTCTCTTGCAAAAACAAGTAAATGGCGTCAAGCAGGGCCGACCAGTTATGCAGCCCTGAAATGAAAATCCTCAACTCAGGAATATTTAAATGAAGCTAAAACAGAAACCAATCTAATGCTGTTAGTCCAGTTTGGGAAAAAAAAAAAATACGCAAATGGGTATGCTGAGGACAGCTAAGGCAGGCATGGGGTTGTTGCCTCAAATTTCCTGTCCCCACGATGACTAACACGCACGCTTGCAGATATGCAGCGATAAAAGAAAAGGTGGTTTGTACAGCCTGGTTTTTTGCCCAGATATGACTAACGCGTTTGCCATAAGTGCTCGTGGTTGAACTTTGAGTGTCAAGTAGTGGTGTCTACCTGTCAAAACGTTGACCTTATATGGTGCCTCATAGTGAAAAAAGAGGAAGTCCCTCTGTGTGTGTAGCAATAAAAAAAGTGACAACCGTGTGGTTTCAGTAGAGGATCAGCAGCTGTAGGAGGCACTACAGAGCCCACACGGTCAGCTTTAGGAAGTGGTGTGAGTGCTGATTTTCATTTCTACATGACCACAGATGTGTGTTACAGGTCCACTCTTCATGTATGCAGGGCTCATCATCAGGATCTAATGGTTTTATTACTGTTTTCCAGCAGCTCATAGACACATCAGTGTGCCGATCTGTGTAACATCAATGGGTTTGAACCCACCCATCTCTGTACTTAACTGACAGGCGTACAGGCCGCACATGAAGTACACAATCAATCACACACAAACACACACACACAGAAGTGCTTGTTCTCTTGACAGAGAAGGAAATTGGAACGTCCTCCTCTGCAGTTTCCAGTTACTGAAACACAACTGAACGAGAAGTGAAATCTCTCGAGTTGTGAATTCCCCTGTAATGTAACACGCACGCACGCACGCACGCACGCACGCACGCACGCACGCACAAACACATGAAGTCAAAGAAAGGGGAAAGTTACTAAAATACACAGAGTAGCAGTGTTCATCAGTAACACACTGATACATCATGTGTCTACACAGAGCACATAACTAATGAGACAAACGCAGACACACACACACACACGCACACAACACAGTCCTTAGGGGGTGAAGCTGATTTCCTTGAGATGGCATCCCATGTGACTCGCATTCCTCAGATTGTTGTCATGTGACAAACTTAAAGATCTCCTTTTATGGACGTCAGTCTTAACAAGAGGGTGTGGCTTCACTAATGCACACCCAGGTCACACAGAATACGCACTCTGGCACTGAAACTGATGAAGAATGCACTCAAAATGTACTCTAAAATACCTCACGCGCCAACCCGAACACAAACAAACCCCGCAGAGACGGACAAACGTGGTGCAGGAGTTGTGAAATCAGACTGGCAGCACTGTCATCCTCTCTGTCACAGTCACTTTGCAGGTATTACCAGACTCCAACCGCCCCAGGGTTTCGGGCCAACTGCTCCATTGCGTGACACCTGGATCACAATAGTGTACCCATTGTAACTGAAAAAACGTTTAACTTTATGTAACAAATGAAAACAGAAATTAAGCCCATTTTATTTATTGATTATTAATCCCGCTATAAATCAGCCAGTGAAATTAAATTATATGAAAGGCGCCCTGTTATGTTTATTTTCAGCTCATTCATTTAATAAGCGAGTGATTTGGAGTTTTATTTTTGTTATTTAAGCCTGTAAAGAAGAGAAATAAATCCAAGAAGTGCTCCTTCTCAAGAACTCCTTCATTTCATTAGACTGTAAGGGTAGCTTTGCATGAGTCGCTATTCATATTGATCCTCATTTATCTTATAAAGCAGGCCCTCAGTTGATCATCTGTCTGAAATAAGCCCCTTTACCTCTCATCCCATAACCTTTAAAGCTAGCTGTCTTCTGACTGGCTGCCCCCTCGTACAACAGAAGATTTGAACAGCAGGTGGGTGGGACTGCTGTGACCACATCTGTAACATTACACAGAGCTTTAGTATTAATAACTGTGTAAAACTGAGCATTTCAAACG
This sequence comes from Etia nguti, assembly GCA_015106755.1. Taxonomy (NCBI): domain Eukaryota; kingdom Metazoa; phylum Chordata; class Actinopteri; order Cichliformes; family Cichlidae; genus Etia; species Etia nguti. The sequence continues at coordinate 19,936 of VUQG01009835.1, read as the reverse complement.
CTCTGAGGCCTGAGCTTTTGGGCTCACAGGGATTCTTTTTACATACACCTACTTAGAAGGTAACGTTTTTAAACACGAGTCCCCTGACAAGCTTCAAAAATCTGAAATTTAACAAAGGCTTCTCACTAGAGCTCAAGCTTCAAACTTCCTGGAGGCTGCCAAAGCTCATAGGTTGACTTGGCTGCCATAGTCCTGGGAGTGGGGGTGAGTAAGTGCAGATTTTGAGTTTATCTTTATAAATCCAGACTGGATTACCACAGCGGTGGCAGGAGACTATTCAGACTTTATAAATAAAACTGCGGCCTCCATCTTACTTCCCTCAGTCTGCACAGGAACCTCCACGCTCGCCTTCCCCCTTCCCCCTGTAATCTCTGCTGGATGTTCAGATGTGGACAGAAGAAATGGAGAGCTCTCCTTTGATCCCTCCCGCCGGCGCGTTATGACACGCTTCACTTGTGTAAATTTTTGTTGCCATGTGATGCTGCCCAGTTCCAACTGGACTCTGCTCTGCACTTGTAAAGTAAAGCTAATATGCTGCACTAAGCTGAAAAAACGCTGGTGTGAGTGATTAAGAGGCTTCCGGGCACACATTTCAAGCACAGGTACTGCGGCTGCTACAGATGGATGACCGGCTCCACACATGTGCTTGTCAGGGAAAAGGGATGCTAAGACAGAAGGGCGGAGAAGCAGAGGAAAACAGAAGAAGAAAAGAGAGATGATTAATGGGAATCGTTATGTCAGATGAAGAGGAGGAGAGCAGATGACTGTGTCATAAATTAAAGGGATTAGAAACTGAAAAGAGAATCTGGAGAAAAAGGGATTAAAGAAAAGGTGTGGCAATTTTCTTATGAATCCTCCATAAGCCGCACGTTCTGTTGCCGGTCTCTGAGAGCCGGCTCTCCACTTCCTCCTTACCCCACTTCCTGCCTCTGCTGCAGGCCTATGCCCTTATATGGCAACTGCTGGCAGCCAATCAGCACAGAACAGGCAGCTCATTCAAACTGCCAGTGTGAGAGAAGAGAAGGGTGGGAACTGCAAACAGAAATGAACAGAAATCGCCCCGTGCAAAAACAATATACCCCACCGGCTTGAAACAAAAGCGAGGTGTCACAATACGACGACAAAGCCAAGCGGCACACGCAAACTTTACTCAGCAGCAAATTCGGGGGCCGCTGGGTGCACACTGCAGCACTGCACTGAACTTGTTTTTTGGTGGCAAATGGGAAAGGGTGGGCTTGGTTACTATGCAGAGGAGAGGAGATAGTTTTCCAGAGCTGAAAAGAGGGTGTGGACCGAGATATGAGTCGGCACGATGCCACAATTCCCCCGGACGCGTTTATTTTGAGGGCAATGGTCAGCAGCTGACTTCTGATTTAGGTTGAGACACAGAGGGGAAGTAAATGACAGAGAATGAAACAGAGGGAAAAAGGGAATTGGGAAATGCAGAAATAAGAGGACAGGCTTTGATGTTATGTAAGGAGTGTGCAAACAGAGCCGATCACCAAGGACTGCAGACCAAAGAGCACGCATGGGCGTGAGTAGGTGGCTGACCTCTCTCGCCATGCTTTAGTGGGGGCAGCAATGAAGTAAGGTAGATCAGGAAGTGGGAGCGTGGCCGCAGCCAGTCAGAAGCTCATAATTCCCACACAAGCCAATCAGAGGAATGGTAAGTGGTGAAACGAGCCAATGTGAGAGGAGGCTCCCTCCTACTAGACAGAGACAGATGGTAGAGGAGACATAAGCCTCTCTGGGTCCACCACCATGCAGGGGGTGACTAAGGATTGTGTGTGTGCGTGTGTGTGTGCGTGCATGAGTAGGAGATAGAATTAGATACAGATATAGATAAAGCTGTCAGTCTTCTGAGCTTGTGCAGCAGTAATGAAGATATCCTGCCAATGAGCTTTTACATCTAACAGTGTGCGATCCTGCATGCATTTCTACACTTTTTTGTGAAAAAACTGCACCTCTAGTGTAACAAATGCTTGAGGTCATCTACATGTGCCGCTTTTGCGTTGACATTTCTCCATTCATGGTTGAGGCTGCTTTGTCATCAGTTTACCTGAATAACAATATCGCACCCTTAAAAGGCACCTCAGCCTGAAATTTGGGCCAATGAGGGCCCAGAGCTACAGGAGGAAGTGAGGTGGGTGCACAGGAAGAGGCAGAGAGGAAAGAGAGAGGGGAAAGAAAAACACTGCACCTTATTATAACAGTTCGACCGTTACAGAGAGGCTCTGTTTGTTCACCAAAAAAAGTGTGAAAAGTGGGTTACATGGTCATAATCACATGACTTTCAAAGACCAGCGTGACACTCTGATGCAGCTTTTTTGCACTGGTCTGCAACCGATACATATAAATCACATTCGTTGAAGAGTCCAACACACAGGAAGTGCCAAACAGGCAAATCAACTGAAATGTAAAAAATATCCTCACAGCAGCACGTGCTGTCATCTGAACTACCGGCCTCACTGCTGGGGATGAACTCATCTGAGGATCACAAAATGCCAGGAATCACAAAAGACAATTTAGAGTTTCATCCATTATTTATATATATGTTATATGCATTAGGATAAATGACATAAGATACCGTCAGGGTGGCAGCATGGGGCGTGGTCAGTACACTGTTTGTGTGTCTGAGCGAGTGCATTTAAGAAGTCGTGAGGTGGGGGGGTGGGGAGGGATGGAGTTAAGAATCCATTTAGGCCGTAAATGGGAAGCTAATCCAATTGAAGCACGAACTGGCCAGCTGGCAGGCACAACACACACATACACACACACACAGCTGGTAACTGGCCCGTGCCTTGGAGTCAGACTGTCACCACGGTGACCTGTGGATCAATGACGCTGCAGACGACCAATCCATTGGCTGCATCGCAAAGAGGAGGGAGGCGGAGTGGAAGGGAGCGAGGCTAGGGAAGAACGGTGAATAGGGTTTCCCTCTCTGAAACTATGACCAGTCACAGATGGCAAACAATCGGTCAGCCAGTCACTTTTCATCAGGCTGCAAAGACAAGAGGAAAACAAAAGGGTGTGTGTGTGTTTGAGAGGGGTAAAGGAGAGAAATGTCTGCTTAGCAAAATGGGCGGATAAAAAAAAGAAAGACAAACACCAGAAGTTTACTTGGATAGACGAGACTCTCACTGATGTCTGTGAAATATAAGACCAGAGCTGTTGTTGTGCCAAAAAGTGATTTCCAATGTTTCTGTGTGTTTTTATATGTGTCCTGTCTTTGCTTATTTTAGTAAATAGACTGGAGTCAACGGGATTTATCAATGAGATATACTGACATATATAACTCCAGAAATTACCAGTTTTGGAAGTATCTTTATAACTTTGTGTTATTGTACCTACACAGTACCACCTTTTGGCTACTCAAAATATCTTTATATAACTGTGATGTTATGTGATGTCAGTGAGACTTTTTAGCCAAATAAATAAAGGCTATGTAAAAGTCACTTTGTCAAAAATGAAATGTAGCTTCTGCCTTGTGACAGGAACGTTGTTTGTGGCTCAAAATAACTTGATGGCATTCATGAGAGATACAGTAGGTTTGACATATGTTTCACAGGTTATAGACCAACAAATCATTTGGAACATTTTAAATAAGGGCAATAATATTTTGGCACAACGCAGCCAGTCAGTTACCTTAGCTTAGCAGGCTTTGTATTTATAAAAAACATCCTTTCGGCTCAGTTCTGAGCAGCTGGCAGTTGAGGAAATAGCCTGTGTGTGGACAGGACATAGTATAGGGATTCAGGACAGATCACCATGGAAAACAGCAACTAGTTATTGTCCCCTGAAGCTAAACTCAGCTGTAGAGGTGCTGTTGTTGTTCCTTTTCTCCTGCAGAGAGCCACAATTGCTGTTTCCCTTATTTCTCATATTTGTGCTCACTTGTTGCTGGCATCAGTCTCCAGAAACCGAAAGTGTACTCAAAGTATTTCTTTAAACTACTTTGCCATTAATCTAAAGGAGAAAATCCCCAGATAGCTGCATTCACCTTAAGCTTGTAACCGGGAAGCTAATCTGGCCTCCTCTTTTCCTGCTGCTCTGTCACACAAAACACTCGCAGGGAACCAAGAATGAAACTCCTGCGGGCGACAAACAGGATGCATTTCCAAGATGACATTAAGACGCCTCTCGACATCTTCTTCTGCTTCCATTTCCATCTTAGCTTCAACCAAGATCCCATTTGATGGTTTTATTGCTTTTATCGCTCGCTCTTGCCATCACTGCTTCTCATCTCTCATCTGACATCAGCATTGTGCTTTCAGCCTCTGGCAAAGCTAATTGCAACTAATGTTTTTTGTATTGAGCTGCAGTCTAGTAACAGTAAGACTCAAGGCAGCTGATGTGTAACTGTGTATGATTCTTGTCCAGGCTCTATAGCCGGCTTTAGTCATCAGCGACTAAAGGCCTTTTGTGGTTCCTCTAACCTTCCTACACAGACCAATAAAAAAAACAAAGAAAAAAGCCTTAATTTCAGCCTCAGGGCCACGTCCACAAACATGGTGTGGACTGTCTTATTTCTCCTGATGATGAAGGGGACAGAAAGAGGAAGAAGAGACACATGAGTGTAGACAAAGAGCCAAAACAGGTTACAGTGCGAGCGAGTTAGCCAATAATGGCCTTGCCGGGTTGAGAGCAAAGGGAAACTTGTGGCATCTTTACTCATAAGAAGAACAGGAAGCCACAGTGGGACGGGTTTAGCAACTCAGGGAGTGGCGTCGCTCTGTGTTGTTGCTCCCGGCCGACTGGTTGCTTACCTTATTTGAAGAGCAAAACCTGAGGTGGTGACGTCACTGCAGGGTTTTTTTCTCAAATCACCGGCCAACAGTGAGTGTACACAGACACACGTGACTGGCGTGCACTTTGCAAGGTTGTGTGTGTTTTCATGCAAAAGAGCACTGTTTGTTTCCCACTAGTCACACAGACACACTCTGTCAGATCTATGTAAAGCTCGCCAGTGAGCTCTAAATTACTCAGACACATAAAAGCAGAGTCAGCAAAGATAGTACGAGGTCATGGTTAGCTCCTGTCGCTTAAAGAACACATAAACACAAATATTGCTGCGGTCACTGGGTTACTGATTGACTCGTCACGTGGCCGGGGTAATACCTGGCTTCGGCCAAAAAAACAGCCAACGAGATCACCTGTTGGCGTGCTTACATAATACACACGGATCTGCCATAACTTAAAAAACACCTGCCTGATATCGTGCGAGTCCTCCTTGGGTCATCAAAACAGCTCGGACTCTGGCATGTACACGGGACCTCGCGCGGGGCTGCTGGCAGCAGATTCATTGGGTCCTGCGGCGGATCCACACTGTAAAGAAAAGATGGATCTTTTCAGGCGTATTACCATGTCTAGTGGCTAACGCTCCCTGACTCTTCACTTGCTTCTCTCATTAAAGCGTCACTTAGCTTGACAAGTGGTCTATTTAGAAAACCAGTGATCACAGTAATAGTTATTATACACAACACCTGAAGTATCTGTGTGTAAACTCCCGTCTGGGGGGGGGGAATCCCCGGAAAAATCCATTAGGTGGCTTTATAGCAGTAAGGACCTTGGCAGCAGGGGCCCAGGGTCAAAGCTTGTTTTTAGCTAGCACACTGGGTGTAAGCACAAACACGCACTTACACAACATTCACACACATGCTGTTATGATACACGAGAGGAGGTGGAGGAGGAGGAGGCTTTCCAGGACAGTATTCCAAGCACTTGGCGAGGACACATTCCCTCTGAAGAGTGTTGACAACATAGCACTTAACCAGAGACCTCTCACTTCCAACCAGAGAGCTGTACACAAACATACATAAATACATGCTCGCCCAAGCTGACTGACAACACTGACAACCTCAGCTCCGCTTTGATTCTTTATACAAGAAGCTCCAACACCGCTGTCGCCGCTACGATGGTGGATGTCATATTAAATGTATCCACAGGTTCAAATATTGGGCCAAAAGTTCAAGCTTAACACTTTTTTATCCTCTTGGCCCTGCATGATGTCACAGACACGGATATCGTGTGTACATGACATGACCTAATATGGCCATGTCAGGTACACAGAAGCCACGCCCACCCGCCGCCCATACCTTCTGTTTGTGATGGCAACCAATCAGAAAAAAAGTTGGCTTAAAAGACTGAGAATGCATTGAGTGCCCGCACTGAGGTCCAGCCTCACATCAGTAGTGATTATGCTGAACTGTAAATGATGGAAAAGCTTCTTTTTAGTAGAGTTCAAAACTAAACCAAAAAACAATAGATCCTCCTTTAAATGCTTTTCCCCTGAATCAAAGTAGGAGCTGGAGCTGTGGGTTGGAACAATGACTCACCTATGCACGTATGTGCGTTGCATAGACACACACTGTGAATTCAAAATCCCACAGGCACTCCCTGAGGCCGGATTAAACATTTCCCAGCCAATCCCTGTTTACGCCATTACAGCGCAGACGTGGAGACACAACCCTCTGGTTTCTGTTCTAACCTGCATTAAAAGGGTTCATGCTTTTGTTTTGTTTTTTGTTGTTTTATTCATTAAAAATACAACTTTAATACAGATAAAACAAACATGAATAAAACTGTAGGCTTTCAAGGCAACATCGCTCAAGTCTAGGTGAGATTTAAGGCCTGTAAATTAGCAAGTGTAGCCAGAAGACATTTTGATTGCTGCAAACACTCTTCCCATCATGCGCAAGCCCTCTAACTGCATCTGCATGAGTCTGTGCACAAACCAACACTTGATTGTTCGCTTTTAACAAATCTTTTAACCACCAAGTATTAAAGTTTAGCCCGGAAGAAGGGTTAAAATGTGCAGGTCTCACTCCGCGCCGTTTCACACTACAGGAAGCTGTAGCTCATTTAAGAGGCTTATAAGGGTCCATTTAAATGGCCATTTAAAGTCAACATGACAAAGAACAGAGGGCAGGAACAACAAGATACACAAGAGTTGATGCAACTGAGAGAGGAAAGGGAAGTGGTGTGGGGGGGAAGAGAAGAAGCTGCTGTGAGTGTGGCTTTAAATGGTACTGAGGCCACCTCGCCATTTTTATAACCTGCATGCTTGTGTAATGAATGAATGAATGAATGGAGGGATGGATGGATTGGTGTGCAGGCTGTTTGAATTTAATGAGAGATAGATGAGAGAGGAATGGGTGACCAGAGAGGAAGAGTGGGGTTAAAGAAAAACCTTCACACTGTGGTATGATTGAATGTTAAACCTTTATACAGCAGTGAATCGGGGATGGAAAGTTGCCTGCCTGCAGGCCCAAGGTCAACCCCGCAGCATAAGTCTGTGACGGGGGTCAGATTGGGCCCAGTGCTCAGGAAGTGAGTAAGGCTGAAAATCACACGTTTTAAAGTCTACTCGCACAAGAACAGGAAGTGGAAATGGGAGCAGTTTATGTGGCTCTGTGTTTTATCTGAAACTGGTAAATAAAACCTGGATTGATTTTTTTTTAAATAAAGGTCAATCAAAGGGGATCTACCAAGTGATTAAGCTAGAGGCATGGGAGCGCTGGTCGTCTGTCTGATAGAGCAGGGAGTTTTAATACTTCCTGCTTCATAGTAATCAGCAGGAATCACACCCATAATAACCAAGCGGAGCATAAAAATCTGAGACACCCCCCCCCCCCCCCCCCCCCCCCCCCCCCCCAATCCCCCCCCCCCCCCCCCCCGCTCTCTCTC